>CAWVNO010000221.1:0-20453 GCA_963930645.1 Salticus scenicus
TATAAACTTGTCAGCCAGTAGTAGTAGTGACGTGAAAGAAATGATTAATGCTATCAACAGGTATAATGCTAATAGTAATTGTTAATGCTAATAGTAGCATTAAACTGATAATGGTTGATATATTTAATAATATTACTAATAATATTTGTTTGTTAATTTTAGTTTTAAAATTAGTAACTATGTTATTTGTTTTAATAATCATAAAAATGATAACTCCTTATTTTTATAACACAAGATCAGCAGTTATCATTTTTTAAAATATAAAAAATAAAGACTCCCTCCGCTAGTACTAACTAGATCAGGTTATAGGGTATTTCTCAGGCAATGCCACCCCTGCTTTATGTGATATATGTAAATTAATTCATATTTACTAATATTATAACAGTAAAATTAATTTTTAAATATTTTTTCGACTAACTCACTATTATTTTTATTAATGGCAATAATAGTGTCAAAACTAATGATGGAAGCAGTTATTGCATAAAGTTATTGCATAAATAATATAAAATATTATAATTATTATAACGATATCAAATTATCGTTGTAGTTTTAATGATGGTATTTTTTATATATTTATTAAAATTATAAATTAAATTAAAGGATATAAAAGTATGAAACAATTTTTAATTTTATTTAGTAGTATTGCAACTTTAACAATTGCCAGCACGACATGTGTTAATTTTAAACAAAATACTAATGTTACTAACCACTTGCAAACAAATAATAATGATAATTCAACTGCATTATTTAATAATAAATATGGTTACTTAAGTGATAGTGACATCATAACTAATCAATCAATAACTGATCATAAATTTTATAGCTATGATACAACTGCACTAAAAAGTTATACTTTTGCCAATGCCAGAAATGTATTTTTAGTAGATAATACTGGTACTTTGGTTTATAATGCTAAAGTTACTGTTCCTGATAAAGATAAAGTAGATATTGAAAATACTAAACAAGAAATGATTAATCATCGCAAAATAACTACTATTAAAGATACGTACAATCCATATAGTAAAAGCCAATATTCTAATACATATTTTAGTGGTGATAATCTAAATTGACAATATCTTCAATTTGGAGGAATTGAAAATCATATTGATATTTCACAACAGTCAGGTGCCAATAAAGTTGAAAATAGTAATAATTTAAGTGAAACATTAGGATTATATTACATTGCCAAAGCCACTATGCAACAAAAAATAGATCAAGCGTTAGCTGATGCTTTAGGAAAAGATTTTATTAACCAAAGTAGTTTAAAAATACAAATTAATGATCAATTAATTAATATTATTATTAATTTAATTAGTAATAATAGTGATATTTTTAATTTTATAAAAAATACACCAATGACAGTAGCCAATAAAAATTATTCATTAAATTTTGTTTTTGATAACAATAATAATTTGGTTAATATTTATTATAATGAATGAAATAAAAGTAATATTGAAAATAACTTAAATTATCATTGAAGTGATTCATATTCTTCATGAAGTAGTGATAACTCTAATCAATATACTTTATTGCAATGAAGCAAGTATGCTAAAAATTGAGATGATTTTTTAAAAGTTTATCCAGTTTTTAAATTTAATCAATCAATTTTATCTTTATTTGGCGAAACACAAACTCATAGTGAAAGTGTATCAGAATCGTTTGCTAATAATAGTAATACAAGCAAAATTTTAACTGATCAGGGTTCTGGCAATACTAATTCTCTTTATCATTTACATATTTATATGGGCCATGATGTTAGTCCATATCCGGTTGATGGTCATGCCAATCTTGATTTAGATATTTGACATGATAATAACAATATTTATTTTAAATGATTTTTTACTCGTGATGGTGATGGGACTGCCACTATTACTATTAATTTAGTTAGTATAACTTTTATTAATGCTATGAATTAAATATTACTACTAGTTTTGTTAGTAAGCAATTATTTTGATGATAAATGTTTGTAGATTAGACACACTTTTTGGACTAATAAAAGTTTTTATAACTTTATATTATTAGTTGAGGTGTAGTTTAAAATGAAATATTTAATTAATAGTGCTGATTTTACTAAATTTGATTATAAATTTAACAAGTTTGTAGCAAAGTATAAAAATGATAAAAATATTAATAAAGTTAATATTTATTATCGTAAATTTAGAAAATTTTGTTTTATTTTTAAAAATAAAAATACTTGTAAAGAAATAATCTCTCAATTACATATGCCAAAGCAAACTTTTTATTATTGAGCTAAACGTTTTTATGATATTTTCTACAGAAATAAACCTTTTGAAGAATTATTATTTAAATCAACAAAACCTAAAAATATTAAATATTTCTATAATTTGGAATTATCAGAAAAATTTATAAATTATTTTGTTCAGTATAAAGAAGAGTTTGGTATAGGTGCTTTTCAATTTTGTTATTTAATAAGGCATATGGATGATATTAGATTTAATTTTTTGCCAAAACCCTCGGTTAAAACTATATATCGTTGATTAAAACGTTTTGGGTTTGCAAAAAACTATTAAGAAAAAACATTTGAGATATGAGGTAAAAGAAACTGGATTATTACAGACTGATATTAAAGTAGTATCAGATTATATAACAGGAAGTAAAAGATGATATATTATTGATTTTATTGATGAAAAAACTCGAATTACTATTGTTATCCATCTGAACAAGCACAAACCAGAGATATTGTAAATGCTACTAAAAATGCTTTAAATTTTTATCAAAAATTGGGAATTAAAATTAAAAGGATTAGGACTGATAATGGTAGTCAATATACTAATACATCTTGTGGAAAGCCACAAAGAAATCGTTGATTTACAAATTTTTGTAATAAAAAAGGTATAGTTCATGAAACTACACCGTTTAGATCACCACAGAGTAATGGTAAGATTGAAAGATTTCACAGAAATTGAAGTAATTTATTTGAAATAAAACCATATTTAAATAGTAATTTTAGTTTATTTCAAAAATTAGTGAATTCTTTTCAAGAATATTATAACAATTCTAAACCACATAAATCATTAGGATTAATGACTCCTATGGATTATTTTGATAAACTTTTATTAGATGGAAAATAGTCCAAAATGTCTGTACTACCTTACATTTTTTTATATTTAATATAATTGTTAATAGTTGGATTACTAAAATTTAAATATTAGCAATAATAATATTCATATTTTTAGTTATAAAACAATAAAAATAAATTTCTAAATTAATAATTTTGTTCCTAATTTTTAAGTTTATAATATATAATCATAAATATAAACTTAATATAAGTTTTTAACTCATTAACTTCATTGTAAAATAAATGAGCTTTTATTTTTTATTTATAAAGGAGTAATTGATAATGTTTGATATTGATAAAAGAAAAACAAAAATAGAAATATTAGAAAAAACTAAATTTACTTTGAAAGATAAAAAAAACGAATTAGAAAACAAAATAAAAATTTTAAAATCATGCTGGTCAGGAAATAATAATTGAAGTGATGAAGATTTTCAAATAACACTAGAGCAAATCATAGAGGCTAGGGCCACTTTTCAATATCAAGGATTAGAAAAAGAAAATGTAAAAATTTCAGAATTAATAGCAAAAAGAGATGACTTGTACTTAACTACTAAAGCAATAATTACTAAAGAAATTGAGGAAATCAATAAAAAAATTGAAAAAAAATTTGATCAGATAGAGCAAATGAAAGAAAAAATTTTTAATGACTATTATTCACCAACAGCTAAAAGTAAGTTGCAAGTTAGAGAATTATATAGTGAAAACAAGGAAATTGAAAAAAGAATAATTCACTTCAAGCAAGAAAAAAAACAAAAATTAAAAAAATATATTTTTTAAAATAATTACTTTAGGCTGTTATAATAGAAAGCAAAATAAAATAAACCAAATTAAAAAATTAGAGTCACTATTACTAAAAAATAGTGATTCAATGTTCTGAGTTTTAAAAAAATGATGAAATATCGAAACTAATAGTAAAGATGTACAAAATAAATTAAAATTCTCTACTTGATTAAAAGCAAAATTAGATTTAACCAATGATCCTATATTTTATGGTATAGACTTGCAACAATTAGTAATATGATCAGATTTACAAAATAAAGATAATTTATCAATTATTGAACAATTAAACAAATTAGATTCACAAATAGAAAATGAAAAAGCAACCACTGCAATCAATTTAAAGCAAAGTGAAAATGAATTACAAGAAGTTGAAAGTCAATTATTATTTATTAATGAACAATTATTTAAAAATAGTGGAGCTGACAAAGAAACTAAACCTAATTTAGCAAAAATGGCAAATGATTTAGATAAAGAAAATAAGTGTTTAAAACCAGTAATACGTAAAAGTTCTACAACAATTTCTTCACTAAGTTAAAATTATATAAACATAATAAAATAATCAATATCTATAATATTATTTAGATATTGATTTCCAATATAAAATTCAATTTTAGCAAGTAAATAAAAATTGATAGTTTATTAAAATTTGCGTGTCAACGAAAATCTTATGCATCTTATAATTAAAAAATAAAATTAGCAAGAAAATCAAAAATTATGTAAGGTAGTACAGACATTTTGGACTATTTTCCATCTAATAAAAGTTTATCAAAATAATCCATAGGAGTCATTAATCCTAATGATTTATGTGGTTTAGAATTGTTATAATATTCTTGAAAAGAATTCACTAATTTTTGAAATAAACTAAAATCACTATTTAAATATGGTTTTATTTCAAATAAATTACTTCAATTTCTGTGAAATCTTTCAATCTTACCATTACTCTGTGGTGATCTAAACGGTGTAGTTTCATGAACTATACCTTTTTTATTACAAAAATTTGTAAATCAACGATTTCTTTGTGGCTTTCCACAAGATGTATTAGTATATTGACTACCATTATCAGTCCTAATCCTTTTAATTTTAATTCCCAATTTTTGATAAAAATTTAAAGCATTTTTAGTAGCATTTACAATATCTCTGGTTTGTGCTTGTTCAGATGGATAACAATAAGTAATTCGAGTTTTTTCATCAATAAAATCAATAATATATCATCTTTTACTTCCTGTTATATAATCTGATACTACTTTAATATCAGTCTGCAATAATCCAGTTTCTTTTACCTCATATCTCAAATGTTTTTTCTTAATAGTTTTTTGTGAATAAAAACCAAAACGTTTTAATCAACGATATATAGTTTTAACCGAGGGTTTTGGCAAAAAATTAAATCTAATATCATCCATATGCCTTATTAAATAACAAAATTGAAAAGCACCTATACCAAACTCTTCTTTATAATGAACAAAATAATTTATAAATTTTTCTGATAATTCCAAATTATAGAAATATTTAATATTTTTAGGTTTTGTTGATTTAAATAATAATTCTTCAAAAGGTTTATTTCTGTAGAAAATATCATAAAAACGTTTAGCTCAATAATAAAAAGTTTGCTTTGGCATATGTAATTGAGAGATTATTTCTTTACAAGTATTTTTATTTTTAAAAATAAAACAAAATTTTCTAAATTTACGATAATAAATATTAACTTTATTAATATTTTTATCATTTTTATACTTTGCTACAAACTTGTTAAATTTATAATCAAATTTAGTAAAATCAGCACTATTAATTAAATATTTCATTTTAAACTACACCTCAACTAATAATATAAAGTTATAAAAACTTTTATTAGTCCAAAAAGTGTGTCTAATCTACAGAAAATCAAAAATTAATAATTGCATTTTTCAAGTAAACAAGTTAGAATTATTTTTGGTAAATATTATGCCCACGTAGCTCAGTGGATAGAGCACCGCCCTTCTAAGGCGGGGGTCAGAAGTTCGAATCTCCTCGTGGGCACCATTAAATTTTATTACTAAGAAGGTCTAATTAAATAATGATAAATCATGACAATTATTATCAAGACATTATTGGTAAAATTAACCACCTCATTACTGAAAATAAATGAAATCAAGCAATGAAGTTGGTCAAACATGAATTAGAAATGCCTTATATTCCTATTAATCATGAGATTACATTACAAGAGTTACATCATAATATTATTACTCATATTAGATTAAACACTGGCAATGAAAATCATGAATGAAATTTAGAAAGAATAAGTCAGGTATTAATGAATCCATTTGATGAAGAACTTCATCCAGTGGCATTTTATTATTTACAAAGTCATAATGCTAGGTTAATTTTGCCAACAATTAAGATTTATCTTACAAATATTAATATAAGTAATATTAATAAAATACAATTATTATTTATATTAAGTAATCAAGGTATTGATGAAGAAATAGAGGTAGTAAAAAATGATGATACATTTAAAATTAATCCATCTAAAATAACACAGTGACAAGAATCACCAGTTTATTTAAAAATAACTAAAATATTTGAAGATGAGGTTCATATTGATAATCCAGGTACGTATGGTATTTGCTTGTTTTTATTGGATAGTTATTTTGAGAACTTATTCCCAAAATTACCTAATAAAAACCAAGCATCACCATTAGCGTCAGCGCTATACATTCGTGCTTGTAGTTTACAATTTATTAATATCAAACTAGTAGTAAGTGCTAAAAAATTTAAAACTACTACTGCTTTAATAAAAAAATATTTAAATATTATCATTCAACAAAAAATTACATAAGGAGAATTTTAGAAATGACATTAAATATTAAAAAAGATGAAAAAAATGGGCTTGGAAAGTGACATGTTATTATTGATAGTAAAACTTGAAAAGACCAATTGGCAAAAGCAGAAACTAAATTAATTAAAGAGTTAGAAATTGATGGATTTCGTAAAGGTAAAGTACCTACTAAAATGGCAAAAAAGTATATAACTGAAGAAAAAATTTTACAAGCAGCCAATAAAGCAATCGTAACAGTTGCTTATGATTTTGCTTTAAAACAAAAACCTAAATTAATGCCAACATCGCAGCCAGAAGTTAATATTGAAAAATCTACTATTAGTGAATGTGAATTAATGTTTTCATTTGATTTACCAGCAGAAATTATTATTGGAGAATATCGTAACATTAACGTTGAAAAGCCAGTAGTAACTGTTACTGAAGAAGAGATTCAAGCTCAGATTAAATCTTTACAAGATCGTTTTGCCATTTTAAATACTAAAGAAGACGGAAAATTAGAAAAAGGTGATATTGCTATTTTTGATTTTACTGGTTTTTTAGGGGAAGAAAAATTTCCTGGGGGCGAAGCAAAAAATATGGAATTAGAAATTGGTTCTGGTAAATTTATTCCAGGTTTTGAAGAAGGTATGATTGGAATGACAGCTAAAAGTAAAAAAACTATTGCTGTTACTTTTCCAAATAACTATCATGTTGCAACTCTAAAGGGGCAAGCAGTAAAATTTGATATTGAATTGCACGAAATAAAAACAAAAATAATTAATGAAAATTTAACAGAATTAGTAAAAGATGTTAATTTGCCAAATGTTAATACTACTGAAGAATTACTAGAAAATATTAAAAAACAAATTGAATTACAAAAAACAATGACTATTAAAGAACAATTTATGAGTGAACTTATTGCTAAAATTATTGAAAATTCAAAAATTATCATTCCTAATTTTGCTATTAAAAATGAAACACAACGACTAGAAAAAGAATTTGAAAAACAATTAGCTAATCAAAATTTTACTATTGAAAATTATATTGCTGCTACTGGTTTAACTCATGAAGAAATTATGAAAGAAATTGAGAAAGATGCAATTATGCAACTCCAAAATTTTTTAGTTATTGAAGAAGTTATTAAACAAGAAAAAATTGAAGTTACTGAAGATGAAATTAAGCAACAATTAATGAAATTTGCTGAACAATTCAAAATCAGTATTGAAGAAGTTAAGAAAAATATTAAGGATTTAAAATTAGTTACTAAGACATTACAACGTAATAAAGCTTTTGATTTACTATGAGCAAATAATGGTAAAGAACAAAAAACAGCAGCACCAGCAGCTTAATTTAATTTGCTAGTTATGATATAACCTAATTACCATTTTAATAATTAGGTTATTTTAATGTTTTTTTATATCTTTAAAAAGTATAAATTATCAAAAAAAAAATAAATGTAATAAAATACTACTAGTATGAATTAGAAATGCTGCTGTAGAATAATTATAGTATATAGTAAAAAAACGGAAATTTTAGCAATTAACTATTGCAAGTGCTAAAATTTTATATTATAATCCAGTTAATACATTATTTGAGGTGAGACAATGAAGATAAAAAATTTTACTAATATTCCCGTACTAGTAACAAGAGGAAGTTTTGTTTTCCCAACAGTTGAAATAGAACTTGAAGTTGGTAGACATAAATCAGTTGCGGCCATTAATGAATCGGTAGCTAATTTTAATTCAGAAATTATTTTAGTGTCACAAAAAGATCCAAAAGTAGATAATCCCCAATTAAGTGAAGTCTACAACTATGGTACCTTGTGTAAAGTCCAAATTCAAAAGAGTCACAATGATGCGACACTTACTGTTTCATTTTATGGACAACAAAGAGTTAAAGTCTCTAAATTTTATGATGAAGTTTTTTATAAAGGTGATGTTGAAACTTTAGTTGGTGCTACTGTTTCAAAAACATTAGAAGAAGAGTTAATTCAAAGAATTGTAAATAATTTACAACAAATTTTAGATGTTCATGGATCAATTCCACAAGGAGTAATTAGCCAAATTACCGATGGCATGAAAGCTAGTGAAATTATTGATAAAATGGCACAATTTTTACCATTTTTAACTATTAATAAACGCCAAGAAATTTTACAAGAAATCGATATTAGCAAGCGTTTAGATTTGTTGTTAAAAGATGTTGGGGGTCAAAAACAAGCTGGTGCTATTGAAAAAGATTTAACTTCAAAAATTAAAGATCGTATTGATGAACAACAACGTGAATATTATTTACGTGAAAGATTACGTGCCATTAAAGAAGAACTAGGTGAAATTGATGGTAAATCTAATGAAATGAAACGTTATTTAGAACGTTTAGAAACTGAACCTTTTCCAGAAGCAATTAAAACGCGAGTAAAAGAAGAAATTAGCCGTTATGAAGATATGCCACAAGCTTCAAGTGAGTCAAATATTATTCGTACATATATTGACTGAATGATGAATTTGCCTTGATATCAAAAAAGTGAAGAAAAGTTTGATTTAATTAATGCCAAGAAAATTCTTGATAAGTATCATTATGGTTTAGAAAAAGTTAAAGAAAGAATTATTGAGTATTTGGCTGTTAAAAAAATGGCTAAGGCAATGCCAGGACAAATTATTTGTTTAGTGGGTCCTCCAGGTGTTGGAAAAACCTCTTTAGCTAAATCAATTGCCGAAGCAATAGGACGTACTTTTGTTAAAGTATCACTTGGTGGGGTAAAAGATGAATCTGAAATTCGTGGACATCGTAAAACTTATATTGGTGCCATGCCAGGAAGAATTATTCAAGGTATGAAACGTGCTAAAGTTATTAATCCACTATTTTTATTAGATGAAATTGATAAAATGTCATCTGATTATCGTGGTGATCCTGCTAGTGCCATGCTAGAGGTATTAGATCCGGAACAAAATGCTAATTTTTCAGATCATTATATTGAAGAAAATTATGATTTATCTCAAGTTATGTTTATTGCTACTGCTAATTATATGGAAGGTATTCCCGAACCATTAAAAGATCGTATGGAAATTATTGAACTATCTTCATATACTGAATTAGAAAAACTGGAAATTACTAAAAAGTATTTAATACCACGTGTGATCGAGATTACTGGTTTAAATAATAAAATGTTAAAATTCAAGCCTAATTCCATTGAAGAAATTGTTAAATATTACACACGAGAATCAGGAGTTCGTCAACTAGAAAGATTATTAAATAAGGTGGCACGTAAATTTATTGTTAAACTTTTAAATAAACAAATAACTAGTGCAGAAATTATTGCCGATAATGTTAAAGATTATTTAGGAAAACACATTTTTGATTACACTAAAAAAGAAAATCAATCACAAGTGGGAGTAGTAACAGGACTGGCTTATACTCAATATGGTGGTGATATTTTACCCATTGAAGTAAACTACTTTAATGGTAAAGGTAATTTAGTGTTAACTGGTAAATTAGGAGAAGTAATGAAAGAATCTGCTACTATTGCTCTAGATTATATTAAAGCTAATGCTATTACCTTTAGTATCCCTGTTACTTTCTTTGCTGAACATGATATTCATATTCATGTGCCAGAAGGAGCAGTACCAAAAGATGGTCCAAGTGCAGGTATTACTTTAACAACTGCCATTACTTCAGCACTTACAAGTAAACCAGTATCAAAAGATGTTGGGATGACAGGTGAAATTACACTTCGTGGTCACGTGCTACCAATTGGTGGATTAAAAGAAAAATCAATTTCTGCTCATCGCAGTGGATTAAAAACAATTTTAATTCCAAAAGCTAATATTAAGGACTTGGAAGACATTCCAGAAGAAGTAAAGAAAAAGCTAAATATTGTACCTGTTGAGTTTTATTCTGAAGTTTATGATTTTATTTTTAATAAAAATAAACTACCAATATGTGCAAATGATACTAACAAAACAACATCAAGTATTTCTGAAGAGAGATAAAACTAACAAAAAATAATATTAATAAAGAGTAAACTTTTATTGTAGATTTTGAAGTTACTCTTTATTATTTTATTTAATTTAAGAAATAGCATTAATATAATTTTAATATTTAAATTAATTATAATTTCAAATAAAAATATTTAGGAGGTATTAGCTAAAATATGAAAAAAATATTAAACTTATTAGGAACATTAACTTTATCAATAACAGCAAGTGCTAGTATTATTGCTTGTGGTTCAACAGAAAATCCGCCAGCAGATACAAGGATTGATTTAAATATAAATATTTTAAAAAATAATTTATATTTTTTAAAAAAAATGAATAGCATCCAAGCATACAATGAACTGCGTTCTAAAATTAAAGATTTATCAAGTAGTGTCTATAAAAATATTGATGAAATTAAAAAAGATAATACCATACTAATTAGTATATGAATTGCACCAAAAAATTATTTAACTGAACATATTATTAATCCTTTTGAATTTGTAGATAGGGTTGATGTAAAAATTAAAATTACAACAAATAATAAAGCATTTAAAAAATGAATTTAACTACCTTAAGTAAAATTAAAATCTTTAATTCTTAAAAATAAATTATAAATTAAATAAAATAATGCTAGTGTGAAAAATTCATCTTCACATTTTCTAAATAATAAAATAAAGGATATATCTTTAATATTATAGTTAACATAAAATAATATCAGTTGATGATAACAATTATCTCTATCAATTTTAATATTAATTACTAACAACAATTGATCTTTTACTTCTCAATTTTAAGATAATAACCTAGCTTTATTGATAACAGTATTTGTTTTTGACAATACCTCTTCATTATTAATTTCTTTATATGTTTTAAGTTTATTAGTAACTAATAGATTGTCAATTCTTGTTTGCAATTCATCCAGTTTTCCAATATTAGTTAATTTAATCATTTTAATTTGATCTAAAAGATTATTTTTTTGTTCTAGTTTTTGGTTTCAATTAAAAAGTCCAAAGGTAATTTATTGTTAATATTTTATTTAGTTTATAATTTATTTTTTGTTTGTTAAATTTTATTTCTAATTGTTTTAATGTTTTAAGAAAATCTTTTTCTTTAACTTTTAATGAATCAATAACTTCTCTTTTTTTTATTAAACACGATTCATTAATATTCTTAACAGTTTTAATACTTTGTCAAAATTGATAAGTTTCATGATATTGATTATTACTATCATTTTCAATGGCATAACGACGATGAGGATTAATATTCATATGCTCTAAGAAGAAATTAATATCTGCTTCTAAATCTTCAATCTTTATCATTTTGTTAATATCTCCTTTTTAAAAATAAAAAAACCCATTTACTTTTAAATAAAGCAATGGGTTAAAAACTCTACTGAGATTTATAATTATATAATATATTATTTTTAGCATGTAAATACAAATAATTAACATAGTTAAATAATTTACAACTTAAATTATCAATATTAAAAATATATGTTTTACTGCAAAAAGATAATAGTTTTAATAATTATAAAATGGTACATCTTGGACAACAAGTCTTACCATATCACATTTCAATTAATTCTTGGGAATTAATACTAATAGTATCACTAGCCACCAGTGGTTCAGTATCAACAACCATTTGTCTATTGTTATTTTCCTGTAAACTGTCAATATCTTCATATGCAAACGGATTCAATGCTGCGGGATAATCATCTAATATTTGTGTTTGTAAATTAATAATTTGTTGTTTAATATTGCTAATTTTTATTAACGTTTGTTTTTTATCAAGAGAAAAATTTTCATTAAATGGGTTCATACTTTTTTCTAATAATTTTTGCTCTGCTGCTAACTTTTTAATTTTATCTTGTAAATCTTTATTATCCATAGTTTCTCCTTTTCAATGACAAAAATTACTCTTTACAAATGAAAGTAAAAGTTGTAAAACTTAACAAAGTTTATTTTTATATTATATCTTAACTGACTATGATAATTGCAAAAAAACAAATAATTTTTATTCAGCAATTTGTAGATTAGACACACTTTTTGGACTAATAAAAGTTTTTATAACTTTATATTATTAGTTGAGGTGTAGTTTAAAATGAAATATTTAATTAATAGTGCTGATTTTACTAAATTTGATTATAAATTTAACAAGTTTGTAGCAAAGTATAAAAATGATAAAAATATTAATAAAGTTAATATTTATTATCGTAAATTTAGAAAATTTTGTTTTATTTTTAAAAATAAAAATACTTGTAAAGAAATAATCTCTCAATTACATATGCCAAAGCAAACTTTTTATTATTGAGCTAAACGTTTTTATGATATTTTCTACAGAAATAAACCTTTTGAAGAATTATTATTTAAATCAACAAAACCTAAAAATATTAAATATTTCTATAATTTGGAATTATCAGAAAAATTTATAAATTATTTTGTTCAGTATAAAGAAGAGTTTGGTATAGGTGCTTTTCAATTTTGTTATTTAATAAGGCATATGGATGATATTAGATTTAATTTTTTGCCAAAACCCTCGGTTAAAACTATATATCGTTGATTAAAACGTTTTGGTTTTTATTCACAAAAAACTATTAAGAAAAAACATTTGAGATATGAGGTAAAAGAAACTGGATTATTGCAGACTGATATTAAAGTAGTATCAGATTATATAACAGGAAGTAAAAGATGATATATTATTGATTTTATTGATGAAAAAACTCGAATTACTTATTGTTATCCATCTGAACAAGCACAAACCAGAGATATTGTAAATGCTACTAAAAATGCTTTAAATTTTTATCAAAAATTGGGAATTAAAATTAAAAGGATTAGGACTGATAATGGTAGTCAATATACTAATACATCTTGTGGAAAGCCACAAAGAAATCGTTGATTTACAAATTTTTGTAATAAAAAAGGTATAGTTCATGAAACTACACCGTTTAGATCACCACAGAGTAATGGTAAGATTGAAAGATTTCACAGAAATTGAAGTAATTTATTTGAAATAAAACCATATTTAAATAGTGATTTTAGTTTATTTCAAAAATTAGTGAATTCTTTTCAAGAATATTATAACAATTCTAAACCACATAAATCATTAGGATTAATGACTCCTATGGATTATTTTGATAAACTTTTATTAGATGGAAAATAGTCCAAAATGTCTGTACTACCTTACATTTTTATTCAGCAATTATGATAAAATGATAATGATGTAGAAAGGAAGCAATCTATGATAAAAGATGAAAAAAATAATATTGAAATTATTAATGTTACAAAAAAATATGGTAACAATGAAGTAATTAAAAACGTTAGTCTTAATATTGCCATTGGAGCGCGAGTTGGTATTGTTGGTCCCAATGCCACTGGAAAAACCACATTATGTGAAATGATTTCGCAGTTGCGGCAACCGACAACGGGTAGTATTAACATTAAAGATGAATTAAGAATAGGGATGCAATTACAAGAAACTAAATTTCCCCGTGGCTTAACTGGTTGAGATATGGCACAATATTATTTACGTGCTTATCGCTTGAACAAATCAATTACCGATATTCAAAAATTATTATACTATTTAGATGCTGAAACATTTATTAACAAACCAATTTTAACATTATCAGGTGGTCAACAACAAAAAATAAATATTCTTTTAGCATTAATTGTAGAACCAGATCTATTAATTTTAGACGAATTAGCTACTGGTTTAGATTTAGAAGTACGTGAACGAATTTATGAATTATTAGAGCAGCAAGTTTTTACTAAAACTAATCTTTCAGTATTAATTGTTTCTCACAATATGCAAGAAATTCAACGTTTTTGTCAACAAATTATTTTTATGTTTGAAGGACAAATCATTAGTATTAATGATGTTAAAACTGTTGTTAATCAATATGGTAGTGTGGAAGAATATGTAAAAACTAAATTTAAAGAGTATAAAATTGGAATGTATGATACTGATGCTTTAAGAAAAAAATTAGGAGGTGAAAATAATGAAAAATGAGCTAAGGCTTGAAAAAAACACTTGAAAAAACAAAAATAATGATTGATCAGTTCTTAATTTATTAACTAGTTATTTAAAACGTAATCGTTCCATTATTATTTTTTCTATTTTTATTTCGCCGTTAATTTTTATCTTTGCTTCAGTTTTTGCCAATAATAAAATATTATCATCATCACTGGGTAAAAATATTGGTAGTTTAATATTAATGATTATTTGATTAACACAAACATCTTCTTTTTCTTTCCAAACATTTTTAGCAATATTATTAGATTTAAAACAAAGTGTAGTTTATCGTCGTATTGGGTTAACCAGAATTAGTAAAACAAAATTTATTATGATGATATCGTTATTTAATTTAATTTTAGTATTAATTTCTGATGTTATTATCTTTCTTACTATTATTATCATTGGCTATCTGCTACCGCTGTCACCAATGATTAATGCTATTTTTAGTTGACAACTACCAATTATTATGTTATTTACATTAGCAATTTCCATTACCATTACTAGTATTGCCATCCTCATGTCAGTGCTAATTAAAAGTCGTACTGGCCAAGCAATTGCTAGTTTATTTACTAGTTTATTAATTCTAGCACCCTTAATTATTTTAACTTATTTTTTAAGTAGTTTTGTTAGTGAGGGCATATTTGCTAGTCTTGGTATTGGGGCTGTAATTGGTATTTTTATAGGAATATTTATACTTTTTAGTACTATTAGTTGCGGCATTTATTATTTAGCTTGAAAATTATTTAAATGATTTGACTAAGATTAAAGTTACGTTAATTATGAAGAGAAGCAATAATGATATTTGAGTTACATATCATTGATGAGGGTGAAAATTACATTTTAATCAAAATGGATTAGACATGTTAAATCATAATGTAAAGCAACTCAGGTATCATTGAAATAGTTTTTCTTTTGGCTATGGATTTGGATATATTGCTGCTATTATTTATTTATTAATTTTAACTATTAGCAGTAAAATTATTAGTTTAAAGTATAAAGCATGTGAAAACAATAATAAAAGATGATGTAATAGCATGTTTGATTGTCAGCAACAATGTCCAGAGATTATGATTAAAGAATTAACCATTAATTTTTTATGATTACCAATACCGTTAATACCAATTGCTACCAAAATTACTAAATAAAATTTTAAACCAATTAATTTTTAATAATTAGTTGGTCTATTTTTGTTATTTGACAGTAACTAGCTATTAAAACTAGTTTTTAATAAATCTAAAGTTGACTATGTTAACTTTTATTGCTTCCTCAAATCAAATGGGATAATATTATTTACAAACATTTATCATCAAATGTAAGGTAGTACAGACATTTTGGACTATTTTCCATCTAATAAAAGTTTATCAAAATAATCCATAGGAGTCATTAATCCTAATGATTTATGTGGTTTAGAATTGTTATAATATTCTTGAAAAGAATTCACTAATTTTTGAAATAAACTAAAATCACTATTTTAATATGGTTTTATTTCAAATAAATTACTTCAATTTCTGTGAAATCTTTCAATCTTACCATTACTCTGTGGTGATCTAAACGGTGTAGTTTCATGAACTATACCTTTTTTATTACAAAAATTTGTAAATCAACGATTTCTTTGTGGCTTTCCACAAGATGTATTAGTATATTGACTACCATTATCAGTCCTAATCCTTTTAATTTTAATTCCCAATTTTTGATAAAAATTTAAAGCATTTTTAGTAGCATTTACAATATCTCTGGTTTGTGCTTGTTCAGATGGATAACAATAAGTAATTCGAGTTTTTTCATCAATAAAATCAATAATATATCATCTTTTACTTCCTGTTATATAATCTGATACTACTTTAATATCAGTCTGCAATAATCCAGTTTCTTTTACCTCATATCTCAAATGTTTTTTCTTAATAGTTTTTTGTGAATAAAAACCAAAACGTTTTAATCAACGATATATAGTTTTAACCGAGGGTTTTGGCAAAAAATTAAATCTAATATCATCCATATGCCTTATTAAATAACAAAATTGAAAAGCACCTATACCAAACTCTTCTTTATACTGAACAAAATAATTTATAAATTTTTCTGATAATTCCAAATTATAGAAATATTTAATATTTTTAGGTTTTGTTGATTTAAATAATAATTCTTCAAAAGGTTTATTTCTGTAGAAAATATCATAAAAACGTTTAGCTCAATAATAAAAAGTTTGCTTTGGCATATGTAATTGAGAGATTATTTCTTTACAAGTATTTTTATTTTTAAAAATAAAACAAAATTTTCTAAATTTACGATAATAAATATTAACTTTATTAATATTTTTATCATTTTTATACTTTGCTACAAACTTGTTAAATTTATAATCAAATTTAGTAAAATCAGCACTATTAATTAAATATTTCATTTTAAACTACACCTCAACTAATAATATAAAGTTATAAAAACTTTTATTAGTCCAAAAAGTGTGTCTAATCTACAAATTGCTGAATAAAAATTATTTGTTTTTTTGCAATTATCATAGTCAGTTAAGATATAATATAAAAATAAACTTTGTTAAGTTTTACAACTTTTACTTTCATTTGTAAAGAGTAATTTTTGTCATTGAAAAGGAGAAACTATGGATAATAAAGATTTACAAGATAAAATTAAAAAGTTAGCAGCAGAGCAAAAATTATTAGAAAAAAGTATGAACCCATTTAATGAAAATTTTTCTCTTGATAAAAAACAAACGTTAATAAAAATTAGCAATATTAAACAACAAATTATTAATTTACAAACACAAATATTAGATGATTATCCCGCAGCATTGAATCCGTTTGCATATGAAGATATTGACAGTTTACAGGAAAATAACAATAGACAAATGGTTGTTGATACTGAACCACTGGTGGCTAGTGATACTATTAGTATTAATTCCCAAGAATTAATTGAAATGTGATATGGTAAGACTTGTTGTCCAAGATGTACCATTTTATAATTATTAAAACTATTATCTTTTTGCAGTAAAACATATATTTTTAATATTGATAATTTAAGTTGTAAATTATTTAACTATGTTAATTATTTGTATTTACATGCTAAAAATAATATATTATATAATTATAAATCTCAGTAGAGTTTTTAACCCATTGCTTTATTTAAAAGTAAATAGGTTTTTTTATTTTTTTTGATAACAACCTTTGTAACAAAAACAAGAATTTAATTATTAATTAGCAATAAAAAAATACTAATAAATTAAAACTGATATTAATTAATGATAAATTTTAATAATAGTATTAATTTAATCTTATATAAGTTTTTAATTAATATTTTATAGTTTTTAAAATAGGAGGAAATAACTAGATGAAAAAAATAGATACTGACATTTTACTATCTCGTAAAGAAGTGACATCATTAGCAATGAAATACAAAGCACTTAATGAAGCTGAAGCAACAAATGATATTGAAGCAAAAATAGAATTAGAAGCAGATATTAATGTGTTACAAATTGAATTGTGGAGAGAAGTTTTATATTTATATGCTACAGAAATGAAAACTAATAGTATTAAGCAACAAGAAATTACTAAGTGAATAGCTAAACTTGCTGAGATATGTGACAACTTTACTAAGGAAGACTATTGACTACCGTATGGAGTGCCAGCAAAAAAAGCTTTGAGTAAAACTCTTAAACATTGTCAACAACTAAATGATAAAATCAATAATATCCATCTACAAATAGTAACCGCTGCTTATAAAGAGCAAAAAATTGGAATGAATATTGTAGATATTAAAATTAACTTAAAGAAATTAAAACAAAAAAAAGTCAGTAAATTATATAAATTTATTGCCAAAATAGTGAAGTTACTTACTTTTAATTACTATGATACGGAAAATAGCATTAATAATGCTATTACAAAGTTAGAAAAAGAAATAATAACAACTGAAGAATTGCAAGTAGAAACTAAAAATGAGAGAACAAAATTACAAGAAAAATTAAATAAAATTATTCCAAACAAAAAATCAACAAAATTGTTTACAAAAGAAAGTTTAACAAAAATAAATAATACTACCCCAAAATCAGAAATCACTACTAACCAAGCACTTATCAATACAGTTAGTTTAATGTAAATAGTACTTACTTTTAGGAAGAAACTACTATTACTAATTACTTGCTACTTTTTTTTGTTAGTTCTTTAAAATTTTATGCTTTTTTATATAAGATTAAGTTTAACAATTTTAATTAAGTTATAATTAAATCATGAAATTTTAATAAGTGTCAAAAAGTAATAAATTAATAGTCTAATAGCAAGACTAATTATTATTTTTTGTTAAAAGTATTTAGTATTAGGGGAGAAAAAATATGAATCAAGATTTACAAAAACTTTTGCAAGAAATGGATTTTAATGATATTGATAATGAATTTATTAACGCTACTGTTAACAAAGTGCAATACTTTCATCATAATCAACAAGCAATAATTACTATTAATTTAACTAATTTTTTAACCATTAATACCTTAAAAAGATTTGAACAACATTTTGCCAAATTACCAACTGCTAATAATATTAGAGTTGATTTTAACATTAATACTAGTACTAATAAAGAAACTGTCTTGGCATATTTCCATTATATTAAAACTCACAAACTACAATTATTAGCTGGTATTTATTACTCATTACCTGATTCAGCAATTGATTATCAATCTAATGTTATTACTATTACTATTCATAATAGTATTGAAGAAAAATTAATAACTAATGAATTTTTATCATTTATTGGTTATTTTCAACAATATGGTTTTAAAAATATGCAATTAAAAGCTAAAATTAATCAAACAGAACAACCATTTATCAGTTATGATCAAGAAGCAAAGACCGAAATTAGTAAATTAATTAATAACCTACAAACCAAAACAGTTACTAGCAATCCTAATAATATTAATAATACTTATCGCAAAAAAATCAAAATTAATTTAGAAAAATCCTCACCAACTCATGGCATTAAAGAAATAATTGGTGATGAGCCCAATATTATTATTAGTGGTAAAGTTTTTAAAATTAATAAATTTTTAACTAAAACCCAAAAGTGATTTTATGCTTTTTGAATTACTGATTATAGTGACGCTATTACTTGTAAAGCATTTATTAATAATAATCAAACAGACGATAAATTTAATAATGTTAAAGTTGATGATTGAATAAAAATTGCTGCTAATAGTCGCTATGATAATTATAGTAAAGAACAAGTATTATGAATTGATGATTTAATGATTGATATAAATAAAAACAATGATAATGCTAGTGATATTGCTAAAATTAAACGGATTGAATTTCATACTCATACTAAAATGAGCGCTATGGACGGTATTACTGCTGCCAGTGATTATATTAAACAAGTAGCTAAATGAGGACATCAAGCAATTGGTTTTACTGATCATTTAAATGTTCAAGCATATCCTGAAATTGCTAATGCTGCTCAAAAATATCCGCAATTAAAAATTATGTATGGTGTTGAAATGGATTTAATTCCTAATAATATTAGTATTATTAAAAATCCCATAAATGCAGCGTTAGCTGATTTAGAATACATTGTCCTTGATTTAGAAACAACTGGCTTATCAACTAATTATCATGAAATTATTGAATTTGGTTATGCCATTGTTAAAGATAATATCATTTGCAAACAAGATACAATTTTAATTAAACCCACTAATTTAGTACCAGATCATATTACTGAATTAACTAACATTACTAATGTGATGTTAAAAGATAAACCTGCTTTAGCAGCAATTTTACCAACAATTATTGAAATTATTGGTACTAGAACAATAGTTGCTCATAATGCTAATTTT
>CAWVNO010000224.1:0-48000 GCA_963930645.1 Salticus scenicus
AATATTTTTTATAACAAATAATTCTTTATTTGTCAAAACAACAGTCATATAATTAAATAAAGTTTGACTTACCTGGGTTGTCACAGGTAATCATATATGACATTGGTGAAGAACAATCCTTTTAATTTATCATCAGATTGTACACTTGAAATTAGATGAAAAATGCATAGATATATATTTTATGGAACTTCTGTTTTAGACCGTAACTACTTCTTTTCCTATAATGAATGTAGATTAGTCTGTGAAATCTTACATAATATGTAGATTAATTACTATTCACGATAATTCAGATATTGCTGCATAATAAAAGAATGCCTAGATGTTTAGCCTTTAAATTTATTCATCTTAGACAAAAAAAAAATATTACGATTAAATAGAATAAGAAAATGGAACGTCAGTCCCGAATAACAAAAGTTACATGATTGAAAAAAGTATTACAGTGTACTCGTAGAGAGACGCGAGACATCGTCACGTGATGCGGCAGGTGCACCAAACAATCAGTTGGCGGGAAGCAAAAAACAAAAAGTCTGGAATATGAAAACGAAAGTCAATAAAAGTGTTCTGAGATTAAATATCACAACAATATTCAAAAAAAAAAAAGTACGATTTTTTTTCTAAGTTTTTTTTCGTTAAAAGTAAAAAAAATCGATAACTTTGTTTTCAATTATCGCAGATCGATGGTTCAACCATTCGCTTTAAAGGTATTGGCGAGCTCTTTTGAAAGATACCCATCATGAAAATTTACTCACCTCGTGGTGGGACTTCCCCCCCCAGGGGGGGAGGCGAGGCTCCTACATACACAAAAAAAATTTCCCAGTTAACTATCGCTATTACAATATATATATGTATTCGTTTCATTTGGTTTAGTACAGTCTATAGACGTTAAACTCTACTTTCGTGCAATTTCCCCCATAGACGTAATGTATTAGAATTCTCTTGATTGTCCCTGTACACGAACCATTTGCTTGATCTTAACGAAAAGCTTACTGTAGCATCCCTAAATGATACACATTTAGAATACCAAGTTTGAACTTTCTGTCATAATTTGTTTTTGAGATATGCTGATAACAGACAGACACACACACAGACATACAGACACACAGACATACACACAGACCATTTGCTAAAAACAAGATTTTCGTATTCAGGGGACCTCAAAACGTGTAAATACAACAAAATCTCGTGTTCGAAAATTTGACCCCAAAACAATACTTTCTCTACCTTATGGGTAAGAGAAAGTAAAAATCACAGATCTTTGATTCAGTTATTCATTTTAAAGGTATCAACGATATCTTTTTTTAATACCCATATTGAAAATTTCGGTGGGTACTCCCCCCCCTCATCTCAGGCGTGGTGCGCTGTTCCAAAATGCACTCTTTCCTTTAATAGCCTACTACTACTATTATCAATAAATCTCATTAATTAATTAATGGGATTTATTAGTAATAAATCATATTAATTTCACAACCATTCTTTAAAAATATTTCTCATTAGGTATATTTACGGGAGATTTTTTTTCTATACCATACCTATAGTATACTTCCTATGTTAAAAAAAAAAAATTGAAAAAATTGTAAAACAAAATATCATGACAGCTCTGCCTGTTAAGCAACTGATCTCAAATTGTAATCAGCACCAGTTTAGGTCAAGATCCAACTAAATACGAAGTTTGATTAAATTTTGTTCATTGGTTCCTGAGATACAGCGTACTCAAATGTTATGATACATACACACTAACCCATACACTTTCACACACACACATACAGCTATAGTCTAAAAATAATCAAATATTGTTCAGGAAAATACGAAACGTATAAATCAATCACAAACTGGAGGTCGAAAATTTTCACGAATCTAATACTTTCTTCTTATATATATATATATATATATAGATGAAAGTAAAAATTAAGACACTTATTTTAATAATACAAGATACAACAATATGAATATAAAAATATTGATTATCTGGTTTATTGATTGTAGGTTTTAAGTCGATTGACTACGCAAGGGTCCTAGGCCTCAAATTATCTGAATAAATAGGACTAATTTTGCTAAATCACTTATAACTCATAATATATAACAGCGAAAGCTCTAGCAAATATTTTTCTTAATTTATTAGCGAAATTTTGAAGGCTACTCAAAAAGAAAAAAAAAATGTATATAGTTAAAATTTAGAAACATATCATTAATAATAATAATGACCCTCATCTGTCATGAACGATTCCGGTTAGACCGCTTCAAAACAAAAAACTTTTGGCAGCCATTATTTTTCCGTTTGTACAACTTACTGAGCTGGTTCAACTTACGGAAACATACATATAATATGTTTTGTATCGCACGTATTCTTATTTATTTCCACTAAAACCTGGAAAAACTATTCAATTGTAATGTTTAAAGGTTTAAATTAAATATAACGAATCACTGGCTATTATAAACATGAACCTATAAATAGAATTATGTAACTTCATGATTATAAGTAACGCAATGCCAAATAAAAACAAACCAAAACTGTTGTCATTCAGAAAATACAAATCTTAAATGGACAACTCTTTAATTCCGAATGAACGACTCTTTGACTTTGACTGTTAATTAAAAAAAAAAAAAAAAAAAAAAAAAAAAAACGCTTAAAGTATTTCTAAAACATATTAAAGCCTTAAAACTCTTGAAATATTTGTAAAAACATATTAAAATCTTTAAATATTTTTATCAAGCTTCATTGTTTGTTTACATTGTAAGGTATGATTGGCGTCGAGATCAGTACGTAAATGTCGCCAGTTGATTTTAGTTTTGAAATTAGTTTAAAGTTATAGTTGGGATAGAATGTTTGGTTGGGCAAGCAAAGCTCACCAGTTGAAATGAGTATTGAAAGTAGTCTGAGGTGATAATGTTGAGTCAAGATAAAATGTTCGATTGAGTATGAGAAAGTCCCTAGCTGGATCCTGGATATTTAGGCGATGTTGTGGGTGAGATAGCTGGTGGGAAGTATCGAGTACAGGTCAATTTGGGTTAGCATGGAGTGTCTGTAATTATTGGATAGTTAGAAAATACGCAAGCAAAGTGATATCGTCACTGGCCGTCAGTGGATGCAAGAAAAAAGATTTACTATGTTAATCGCCCATTGGATTTTTTGTAAAAAATTATTAAAAATTGAGGAAAACTTTTTCCAGATTTTAATCCCCATATTTTGGTATAGATATGTATTAGTTATCGTGTGCATGCGTTAAATTAAGTTGTTTTTGCTGTAAAATTGATAAAATTTAAATTTCAAAATTCAAAATTCTTGAAAAAAAAAATGGCAAACTTCCATATTCGATTCAAAACATAAACATTTCATTTCAAAGGATGATATTTACACAATAAATATCCAAGTAATATACTAATTAAAAGGAAAATGATAAATATACTATCATAATTTGAAGTCAAATTTGTTTTCAAATGTCTAAATAAAGTGTCTGATATAAGATACTCATATGTTGCAGCGGAATAGATTTAATATATCTGTCATCCTTGGTGAAAAAAAAATATCGCCAAATTATTTGGCGAACATATTTAATTCCTTTCAAAAATCATGGTTATTTTAACAATTTATACTAAGAGAGCGATGAATTATATGAAGCAATATTTCGTACAATACATATTACGAAAATAAACATCTGGCATGTATATTTTCGTATTATGTTTTTAATCGCCAAATACAAAAAAACGCCAAAGATGACACCGTTTTGAAATTTAAAATTTTGTCAATTTGAAAGCAAAATAACTTAATCTAACACATGGATACGATAGTATATCTATACCCAAATACGGGTATTAAAATTGGGAAATAATTTTCCTCGATTTTTAATAATTTTTTACAAAAAATCCAATGGACGATTACCATAGGGAATCTTTTTCTTGCATCCACGGACGGTCAGTGACGTCACACTTCGCTTGCGTATTTAAAAACAGGATCTTCGATAGTCTTAAAAGAAAGTATTTTGGTAAAATGAAGTGAATCGTTTTTTACTTTCTCTTACCCATAGGGTCGAGAAAGTATTGTTTTAGGGTCAAATTTTCGAACGTGAGTTTTTGTTATACTTACATGTTCTGAGGTCCCCTGAATACGAAAATCATGTTTTTAGCGAATGGTCTCTATGTGTGTCTGTCTGTCTGTCTGTGTGTCTGGATATCTGTGTGTCTGTTATCAGCATATCTCAAAAACAAATAGTAGCAGAAATTCCAAACTTGGTATTCTAACTGTGTATCATATAGGGATGCTACAGTAAGCTTTTCATTAAGATGAAGCAAATGGTTCGTGTACAGGGACATTCAAAAGTATTCAAATACATTACGTCTATTAGGGAAATTACAGGTAAGTAGAATTTAACATCTATAGACTGCACTAAACCAAATGAAAGGGATATATTTTTTTTGTAATAGAGATACTCAACTGGGAATTTTTTTTTGTGTATGTAGGAGCCTCGCAGCCCCCCCCCCCTTCGAGGGGAGTAAATTTTCATGATGGGTATCTTTCAAAAGAGCTCGTCAATACCTTTAAAACGAATGGTTGAGCCATCGATCTGCGATAATTTAAAATAAAGGTATCGGTTTTTTTTTTTTTTTTTTTAACAATTTTTTTTTTTTTTTTTTACTTTAATATTGAGAATAAATTCAACTTTGTTTTGGATATTTAGTGTTATACTACTTCTCTAATATGGAAATCGTCTGTATTATCATACAAGATAACTTTTTTAAATAATAATTTTAATAAATTATTTTTTAAAAACAGAATTATGTTTCAATAACCGAATTAAATTCTATATAAATGTAGGTGCTCTAATGAAACGGGGGGTTGAGGGGGACCAGAACTAATTATCATATAAAACTCTTCCGAAGCCTATAATTTGAATTGTTTAACATAGGTTTACATAACAGTATTCGTTATCTTACCTCTTAATCTCCAACCTGTACTTATAGTATTAAATTTCAGGGTAAGAGAAACGGAAGGGTGAGTGACACACCAAATTATTCTTATTATGATGACTTTAAACAGAGCATTTAACGGAACACTGGAATGTGTTGTTGCTGTTGTGTTGTCGGGCCTATATGTTTTGTCAACCAGCAGTTTTTTTTAATTGTCTTTCATATTTATTGATCGGGTAGAATTTTTTTAATTTCAGAACGAAAATTATAAAACATCGAAACACATTTGATTTATAAACAAAAATTGAAAATACATTTAAATGATCACGTGGTAATCTTCATGATCTAAATATAGTTTTCAAGATTATTCGTTCACATTCCGTCATTTTTGACGGGGTTATATACTAGTTGATAGAAGAGTAAAATATAAACTACTCACAAAATGACGTAAAATAACTTTACTTACGTATTTATTTTAATCAACGCGTAATTGCTGGTAACACAGGCCTACAAAAATGAAGTTTTCACAATGACAATTTTCAAGAAAATCCTTAGAGCCGTTTTTGAGACACTAGCTTTTACCAAAATTTGACATAAGGAACTGTTGACAGGAAAACAACAATTACATACAAAAAGGCATTTAAAAAAGAGTTATTATGGCAAGTTTGAAAAAAGTCCATACAGCCGTTTTGAAAGGAACGCACTTCTAGAACCTGAAATTTAGCTATTTATACAGGGCGACTATCACTTTTCCTGAACTAACCAACTATATCATTCGAAAGGACATCTAATAGAGTGTTTATACAGTAATTTTGAAGAACATCGTTAGAGCCGTTTTTGAGATACGGTCCTACAGTTCCACTTCCGATTTCGTTTGTCCCACTTCCGGTATTCCAAATTTCACGAAAATTTAGAAACTTTATCTGTACACCAGCCCTGACTTAATTCTGAAGTTTCATAGTTCTATCTTTATTAGTTTCGGAGATATAACAGCCAGATTTACCACACACATACACACACACACACTGACCAATAGGCAAAAACTATTTTTTTGGAGTCAGGGGACCTTAAAACACGTAAATCAGGTGAAATCTTGATATCGAATTTTTAGACCAAATACAATACTTCCATTACCTACGGTAGCCGGGTAATGGAAGTAAAAATATGTGGGCGGATTCCTTTTTTTCTCTCTTGTGTATTGGTTGGGAGAATTGCTCTCCAACTTATGGTGAATTCTAAACTCTATGGTCAGTAAATTATAACGCTCAAATTGAATGTCTGAAATATAAATAGTGTAAATACGAGTGAAATCAAAATGCATATTTCATTTGTAAAAGACTGAGTTATCCCGTGCGAAATAAACTACAGAATTTTGAAAGTTGACTATTTAGTACAAAGACGTACGTCGCAAAGGCTAAAAATTTTCGTTTTAGGACAGCGATTTTAAAATAAATATATATATATATATGTATGTATGTATTAATAAAAAATGTGTTTTCTGAAGAATTTAAATTACATTACTTGAATTAAATAAATAAAAAAATCTGCTTCAAAAAATATTTTTAATAAAGAAAACTGTGCTATTTAAAGCGTATTACCAAAACAAAAGTTAATGTATTTTATCATATAATTTAATGTTTTTAATTTAAAAAATTATTTCTAATTTGTTTTCTTAAAAAAAAAAAAACAGCAGAATAAGTGATATATTCCGAATGTTTTCAAAGTATTTTAGGTAAATATATCCCGTAATTAAGTATTCCATTTTTGTTTTGTGTTACTTTGTTTGAAATTTTATGGCATCCTTTGATTTATTTTTCAAATTTGCTCATTTTTACTAACTTAATTATTTAGCATTTTTATAATTTTAGAAAAGTAAAATGTACAATACAGAGTATAAAATCTATCCATTTAACCGTAATAAATAAAATATCAGTTTTTAGACGAATCACATTTTTAAATAGATGTAATTGAAAATTTCCAGACATCCATAATAACACATATCTGAATAAAATTTTATTATTCAGTATCATATACATTAATCATTATATTCTTGCTATTTTTGAAATATTAATGGAATGAAACATTTTGATTTTTTTTTCGTTCTATTCTTTTAATCTAAACTCATTTTTTTCTATTCTAAACTCAGTTTTCATACATATATAGCGATATGTTGAATTCGGGAACTCTTTTTGCTAACAGGAAATAATTATTTATCTAAACTAGTTGGCATAGGTGGATTCTGCTCAGTTCCTCGTGATATGTATCTTTTAATAAATTTCTAGTATAGAACATATTATATTCATGCTAAGAGAAATTAATTTTACCATTCGCTCGACACAGTGATAGAATGAAATCCCAACCTAATGGGCTACCCACCGTTCATTTCCATATATTTACCTTAATCTAATCTATTAATTTATTTTAGTAAGTACAGTTTAGAAGTTTAGTTTTCATGAAATCCCATATTATTTACCATTCAACAATCCCCAAAATACAAATTTATAAGGAATATCACCCAATTTTGCTATGTTCATAAAATCTGAAATTTCGAAAAAATTACGAAATTTTCAAATTATAATGTTTGTAGTCAAGGATGCCCAAACAAGTATAATAAATATCATTTTAAAAATGGTATGATATATTTATGATGCAAATATCCCTCAAAATGGAGGTTTATACGAAATTTTGCGCTATTCTGCCATGTTTAAAAAAATCTTAAAAGTCGAATAACTTACGAGTTCTGTAAATACAAAACTTCGTAGTCAATTATGCCCCTATATATATGTAACGATAAAAGGTATTTGTAATACTAAATGGATTGGTATTCCAGGGATGTCAGCATCTCAGGAAGGATGAGGAGTCTTTGGGTTAACTAATATGCTTTATTAAGTTCAAGATCCAGTCCCTTGGTCAGATGTAAAGCATCCTGAGCGGATATTCGCTCTGTCATGCGACGGTGCCGATGATCGGCAATTCGCCGTAGGGCCGGAACCCGCAGGGCCGAGAGTTTAATTATCAAGTGTTACATGAGGCAGTAAAATTTAACTTAAGTTTATTAAGAAAATCAACGCAAAAAAGACGTCTGTTCTCGTGAGTTCTCGCTTAAATAGAGCTTATGTTGGCACGAGCCTAAACTCGTCCTATGACTTCTCATTGGACAGTTAGCTGAGTTAGTTTTCGCCTACGCTTTTGTATTCACCAGCTTAGCTTAGGCATAGAAATCTGGGATTAATTACTCTGCATTGTTTTACCGCTGAAACTACAGATTGCGTAAGACAATTTTTATTCTAAAAGTTGTTTTCAAATATGACTCCGGTGTTATGACGTGCTTTGCTGCAAAACTAATTTTGCATGGTCTCTAGAATAGAATTCAAGATAAGCATTTTTAATGGGATGTTCTTTAAGTTATCACTTAATATTAATTTAAAATAATAGTTTAAAATCTTAATCCTTTTTATCATTTCATAAAAATATGACCATTTCTATTATTTTAAAGATTGCTGTACATATCTTGTTTTATTTATTTTTGCTTTAAAATAAAATTTTATCTTTTTTATTTCTAAGTGTACTTATTTCAAGAGAAAGTAAACTAATCTTTGTTAAATTATTCTTATTTAGCAAAACATTTTTAATCAGAATCTTCGTAAATGAGGCAGTTGTCGTCTTCTACCACAATATTCAAAGATTTCAATTGAAATATAAAAATTTTTTACATTGCTTTTATAATGAAGTTCATGTATAGCGCATCATAATACAACACAAACACACACACACTCAAAAATAAATAAATAAATAAATAAAAATAAAATCTCTACGTAAAAAGTTTTACCAGTGACCTAGATTCCCTTTAATCATAAATCCGGAAGAGAGCTAGAAACTAAGTCAAGCCGTCATTGCTAGCCATTTTGAACTGTCCGTGAATTTCTCTGGAACTCACATGTATACGGGCTAGAATCTCCATTAAAAAAAAAAAAAAAAAAAAAAAAAAAAAATCACGGGGTTATACCTGGTATGACTGATACTCCATCTAAAACATTTTACCGCTCTCCCTCCTACTCCCACTCCGCTTCAACCCAACGTATATAAATAAAAATAAATGAAAAATTCATTTTATGTATTAAAGAATAATATTTGAATTAACGAAGTGAACTTCTAGAAAATATTTTGTAGTATTTCAAAATATATATACACTATTCTGTGGCATTGATTTTCTTTTTTATTTTAAAGTTACACTATGTTTAAAAAAATAATCGAAAAGACTAACTTAATCATGTCGAGGAGCATTTAATAAAAACTATATTACGTAATCGCATAACAACATAAATTGAGTAAAACCATACTGTAAAAACAAAAATGTAAATTTTGCTGTTATGCTGTAAACTTAGGTTTGTTTTCTCTTAAGGGGGCCGGGAAATTGTACCCCTCCTCATCAGGGTATATTTTTAAAATATGTAGGGGAGAAAAGGGACTGTGAAAAACATCATAGTTCTTGGAAGCCAGGGAGTTGAGATACGGGAAGACGCAAAAAATGTAAGTTATGCTGTAAATATAATGTTGTTCTTAAAATCGTAATATTTACCGGAAGATATATTATTTATAGTACCTGTTTTAATTTTTATATTTTATTTGAGAATGACGCGACATTTAAAACTGAATCAAATGCTGCAGTGTACTTGGGTAAGATTCAAGCTGTTAGAAATTAAATTAATCAGGTATAGGAGCATTTAATGTATAAATACGAACACAGTTACACAAAAACATAAATAAATGAGAATCCAACAAAATAAATGAGTTTCAAATGTATAGAAAAATTTATTCTATGCAGGACTTATTTTCATTATTTATCTTTCATTTTAAAGTAAGATCACATAAAGGAATAAAATGCGGAAGTGCACTTAAGTAAGATTTATTCTGTTGAAAGTTCAATTAATAAGGTCTTGGAACACTCAGAAAATACAAAAAGAGACAATCATGAAAAAAAAAATCTTAAAAAAAAAAAAAAAAAAAAAAAAAAAAAAAAACTACAAAATATTTCTCTTTAAAAGGCGATTTTTCCTTTATTTTCTTTAAAAAATCTATAAACTATTGGTACAAACTTTAATGGAAGAAAAGGAAAATATTTTCGCATGCAAAATATTCGTTGCATTAGGTTCTTTATACTTTAAAACAAAATTTAAAACAAACTTTAACAGTGTATCAATACAAATTATTTTACAAAATAACTTTCGATAAAGAAAATTGTGAGTAAAGAATTTGATAAAGTATCTCTTTTGTTCTTTTATGAAAGAGATTGAATATGGTTATGTTTTCTTATTGGAGTAAACAATATATATTTTTAATAAGATTCTTTAAATACATTTTTATTTAAAAAAAAAAAGTTGTGCTAATATTATATACGAGTACATGTATACAAAATTTTACTTAATATGTATATGTTACCGTGAAAGACCGAAGTCTGGAGAATGTCGACAATCACCAGTGAATGTCAACATTCACATAGTCGCTTTGTGTATGTCCGAAATATTTAATTATCTTCTTTTATATTCGGACTATCACCGGTGTATGTCGAGAATTACAGATATACTCTGATGGAGGTCGAAACGAGAAGCCGATGTTGACGGAAAGGCGACATTCCATTCTGAGTACAGAAAATAACGTTTTTAAATCATACTTTACTAGCTGGAATCCGTCGAATTCGGCAGTCACTTTATTGACCGTAATGTTTCAAAAATTGTTGCATCATTATTTAAATGTATTTCAAGTTAAAACATCTAATATAATTTACGACATTTCACTTAAAAAAAGAAATTCGGAAAAATGCTTATAAATAGAAATACTGACTCATAATAAACAGTTGCTATCTTTTATTTTCTATTTCGTTTATTACTAAGACTACATGTTATCTGACCCGCCCGGCGTTGCTCGAGCCCATGATAATAACCTTAAATGAACCTTAAATTTGTGTAATTTTATACCTTTAACTCGATTTTGTTTGAGCTTCTATTTTTAAATAAAAACATCGCGAAAAAAAGATATCAGCTGTAACAAAAAAATTACCTCGAAACGCATGAAACTATGCCGGTGCTTTCGGCAGCGCATACACGGACCGCTAATAACATGAAAAAATTCCCAAAAATTAACCTGGAACCGAACGAATCCGACCGGCGTTGCCCGGGCCCATGATAATAGCCTTAAATGAACCTTAAATTTGTATTATATTATTTTATATCTTTAACTCTATTTTGTTTGAATTTCTATTTTTAAATGAAAACGACGCGAAAAAACTAATCATCTGTAACAAAAAATATTACCTCAAACTGAACCGAACTCGGGTTCGCGACCCCGGTGCTTGCGGCAGTGTATATGCGGGCCGCTAATAACAGGAAAAAATTCTCAAAATTTAATCTTGAACCGAACGAACCTCTAACTCGTGTTTCCGCTGACTGTGGCTGTGCCACCGTGTAGCAGGCATGCTACGCACCCGCTGCAAAATTCACGTTCCTCCACCAGTGGGCGCAGTATTTTGTATACGAACATTACCAATCGCCTTGAATTTCCATGACCTTTCAAATAAGGTGTCACATGGTGGTGTCAACTGAAAAATCCTTTCCATCGCCAGGGAGTACAGTGTGTTCTTTACTAACATCATCAACGATCAGGAAATACCAAGACCTTTAAAATAAGCTGTAACATGATAGGGTCTACTGCAAAATCACCTAGTTCAATTTTTCACCACCAGGCGGCGCACTATATTGTATATAAACATTCCCAATCAACATGAAATTTCAAGACCTTTCAAATAAGGTGGTGTGTTCGTTATTGTAAAAAAACATCCCCAATCAACATAAAAATTCAAGACGTTTAAAATGAGGTGCTACATGTGTGGGTCTAGAATGGTTTTCCATCTCAAACTAATTTCCCCCCTTTCCACCCCCCCCAAATCTACTTTCCCCCTTTTTCCCCTTTAAAATCGAAAATTTCAAAATCAGAGAAATTAATTTTTTAGTATTCGAGTCTAGTCCCCCCATGTACAATTTCTTCACCGTGAAGTAATTTGGAGCTGAGTTAAGCTCGCAGACGTGTTTTTAACCCCCCCCCCCCCCGGGGAGAACCGTTTGACGTTTTTTATTTTTCTCTTTTGATGACATATCTACAGACCAAGATCTTTTTCAGACACCTCAACCAAATTTTTACACCTAGCCGTTCTCTCAATTTAGTGGAGACAGACAAAACACGTTTCAAATTAATATATAGATTATTAAAACATATGATGTATGTGAAAATAGGGGAATGTTATTGTAGTCGAGTTACGTGCTTTCTCAGACTTCTGCACAGCGTAGAAGGGGTGTCCAGTGATTTTTTTTTTTTTTTTTTTTTTTTTACATGCGTGATAGTGATTGCTGCGGAACCGAGTTACGTGCATTTTCAGATTCATGCACAGTGAGGCGAGGGTGTCCAGTGATGTTTTTTTTTTTGTTTTGTTTTGTTTTAACATGCGTGATAGTGACTGCTGCGGAAACGAGTTACGCCCTCCCGAGACACAGGACCTTAATCGCGCCAGGAGTCAGACTGGCGTCAGATATCGGCTTCTCGTTTCGACCTCCACCAGAGTATGTCTGTGATTCTCGACATACACCGAATATATAGGAAGATAATTGAATATTTCGGACATACACAAAACGACTATGTGAATGCTGGCATTCTCCGATTTCGGACATTTACAGCAACATATAAATAAATAAATAAATAAATAAATAAATAATGTATTTCGAAATTAAATCATCATTTCACAAATCATTAGGGTAAATAGAAAAAAAAAAAATGGTTTAATTAAAAATTTAATAAATTTATATAAAGATCAAATAACATTAAAAATTATAAATATTTTTACGCTTGAAAACTTCTTATTGACAGAAATTTTGATTTTTAAACAAAAATGTATTCATTCCAGTTGGTTAGAAAAATTAATTTTAGAATAACAGCAAATTTAATGAATGAGATATCAGTCATGTGAATCAAGAATACCTCTGAATTAAAGTAAATTTAACATAAAAGTCGAGTTCAATATAATACCTTTATATATATAAAGTTTTACGTAAAAATTTTAAACTTACAATACAAAATCACACAAATAAAGAAAAATAAACTAAATGGTGTATTTCGTTATTAAATTATCATTTTACAAGTTATTAGGGTTAATTAAATAATAGTTTACTTTTAGATTTCATGTAGTTTTATAAAAATCAATTTACCTTTAAAAGTGTAAACATTTCTTACACCTAAATACTTCATGTTTATAGAGATTTTGATTTCTAAAATAAAATGCATTCGCTCCAGTTTATTCGAAAAATAATTATAGAATTAATACAAATTTGATGCATAAAATATCAATCATGTAAATGAAGAATGACTTTGAATTAAATTCAATTAGCATAAAAAATGAATTTAATAAAATTCTTATATCATATGTCGTACCTAAAGAAATTACGGAAGACCATTTAATTCGTTTTAACTAACAACTACTAAAATTTTAAACTGCCAACGACTGACTAATAAATCCTGTTTATTTTTTTCTTTCTACAACTGTTACTTGTTCTTGCAGTTTATGGTTGTAGCTGATAATGCGGATAAACTATTATAGTAATAAATCTAACTTTAAAAATCAAACACATGATTTTCCGTTTAAAATATTTATATAATATAACTGGTTAATACCTAATATAATTGGTTTATACCTAATATAACAATGTTATAGTTTAACTGTAATTATTTGTTTTTCAATCTATAAATCTAACACATGGTTTTACATGATGTTAATATGTTTAGGCTAATTTCAATTCAAAAATGAGTTTAACTATATCGAATGAAATTTATTTTACGAAAAATCGAATTAATGTCATTTAATTAATAGAAAATCGAATATTTAGTAGACTGATTAGTAATAAAGTTGAACTATAAAGTAACATTGTGTACCATGATATAAAATAAGCTATCAATAGACATTATTTTAAATTAAAAAAATTAACATAATAAATTTTAAAGTGTAGAGACTCTTTTTTTAAAAAATCATATATATTTAAATGTACATACAAGTACGCAATATATTATATAATACTTTACAACGGTACATTTACATACAGCTTTGCAAGAATATACATGTATATATAGATTCTCTATTTCTCGTGGACTTAAAAAAATAAATCATATTTTCAACAGACATATGGACAGTTTTTTCGTTCTAAATTAATTCACTGTAACCTCATTCTGAATGACGGCTCAATCTATTATAATTTCAAAGATTTATTGGAAAAACTCCCAGTATTGAAATTAGGTCTCTATTCACGGTTTGACACTTACATTGAATGAAACTAAAAACCTTATAACTAGAACACTAAACATGAAATGTATTCATGCATATAAGTCAATGTTGTATGTGTTTTAGAAAATACATTGATTTGGTATATAATCACATTCCGACAGCATTCCTTATATTTAGCTGAAGATTAATTTCGATAGAGGAATATATATATATTTTTAACTTATCTAAAACAGGATTCATATTATTTAAAAATAATTTTATTTTGTGGCATTGGAATAGTAACTAATGTAATAACGCAGAAATATTGTATGATATATACATACAGCGCGTATCGAAATGATAGGTCCACCCGAATTTTTCAAAATTTCGACTCTTAATTGAGAATAAGAATCACTTTTTTTGGTAGAGATAATTAATCAGTAATTGTTATAACTATTTATGTAGACGTTTCTTAAAAATAAATAATTCCTTTTTATTTTATGCAAATTTTCATTTTCAGACCGTTTCGAAAAGATAGGTCCGCCTTCAGAAATTTTGCACCAATCACGTTTATTTCCAAAAAAATTGCATAAATATCGTTGCTTAGTCTTGCTGCGGGATTATGCTGGCTGTTGTGGAGGTATTTAAGCAGATTTGAACATCACGTTGTAATCAAACGAAATGGGTCATTGTTGCAGTCTTCCGCTGGTTGAGCAGGGGAAAATTGATGCATTTAAAACGTGTGGAAAATCGAATAGAGAAATAGGTAAACTTTTAAACAGATCACATAATGTTGTAAACAATTATTTGCGACTTAGAAATGCTTATGGCAGTAAAAAATCATCTGGCCGCCCATCAAAAGTGACACCCCGACAAAGAAGGAATATCGTAAAGGAGTTAAAATCTGGAAATATGAGCTTATCCACTGTGGCCAGACAACAAAACCCTCCAATATCAAAATCTGCAGGCCATAGAGTGGTAAAGAAGTTCGGCAATATAGTTTACGTGAAGAGGAAAGCGGCTTTGAAAATGACTAAAAAGCACAAAGAAAAGAGATTGAAATTCGCACATGAAGTGATGTCCTGGAAACAAGATTGGCATCGTGTGATATTCCGTGATGAAAAAAAATTCAACCTGGATGGTCCAGATGGCTGGCAGTACTACTGGCACGATCTGCGTAACGATAGACATATATTCTCGAAGAGGCAAGCTGGTGGTGGTTCCGTTATGGTATGGGCCGGATTCGGAGGTGCATGAAAAACTGATATAGCATTTGTAGACAATCGTTTGAATGCTGCAGGCTATCAACAGCTGCTTGAACAATATTTTCATCCACAAGCAGAGCACATTGGGGGCCCATTCTTCATGTTCCAACAGGACAATGCTCCTGTGCATACTGCAAAGTCCACTTTCGAATGGTTTCTGGATAATGGTGTACATGTTATCGATTGGCCACCTTGCAGCCCCGACCTGAATTCGGTAGAAAACATGTAGGGTATACTCGCAAGAGCGGTGTATGCAGGCGGAAGGTAGTACAACAGTACTGCAGACTTGAAAAAGGCTATTTCCTCCGAATGGTCAAAAATCGAGAAAAAGTGTTTACAAAATCTTGTAGAAACCATGCCGAATAGGATTTATGAGCTTATGCTGAAACAAGGCGGAAAAATTTCGTATTAATTCAACATTAATTTGATGCTTGGTTCACTGGACCTATCTTTTTGAAACAGCTTTTTCATGTAATTTTTGTTTTCCTTATTATTCCTATTATTTGTATATTATTCATGTATTATTTTACATTGAATGAAGTAATGTAGTTTATAAAATAGAACTTTGTACACAATAAAACCTTTTTTACCAACATAACTTTCGTCTTTACTGGTGGACCTATCATTTCGACACGCACTGTACTTACATTAGAAGTGCATATATATATAATGATTTTAATAATGTAGTACCTTGCAATTTTGGGGAGACTAGGGATACTTGATCCCCAAGGAGATTTGAACCCACTGATATCTCGCAATTTTTTTTAATTTGTATCCTGAAATTGGCAACACTTTATGGATGCCATGTTAAATAAATGTCTGATTTAATTCATTGTGAGAAAATCAAAACATGCAGAAATAAATTTGAGCGTGGAGTTCCTTTTCAATTCATTTTTATTTTTCAACTAGTGTTTAAAAATTAATTTAAGCATTTTGCATATAAATAACTGAATTCTCTCTTTTTTTTTTTTTTTTTTTTTTTTTTTTTTCACTACTAGTATACATTCTTCTGAGTTAATAACAAATAATAAATAAGTAATTCCAATTACGGTGTAGATACTAAAAGAGAAAATATGGCATTATTATCACTGGGGATACTTGTTCCCTTTTACTACGGGAGAATAGATCCGAGGGATCAAATTTTACATAGTGAGGATGAGGATGATTAAGTATCACAAGTCATATTCATAAAGATTATCTGTCTACAAATATTAATTCTTCTTCTTCTACTTTTTTTTTTTTTTTTTTTTTTTTTTTTTAAGGAAATGTCTTTTATACGAAAAAAAAAGTGCTGGTAGATAGAATGAAACATCAACAAGAAAAAAGGTCACAAGAAATGTCACAACATTCCTATGAAAATAGCATTCAGTCAATGTTTCATTCTGATTTTAATCAGCTTTCTACATCATCTAGAGAACTCAGAAATGACCAGGCCCGACCCTAAAGCTGCACTAAAATAAATAAATAAATAAATAAAAAGTGTCGGTAGAAGCAATATATGAGTAAATACTAGAGTGATACTTCAGAAAAACTAGCTATCAAAATAGAATTTATGGACAAAAAAAAAAAAAAAAAAAAAAAAGAAAAAGAAAAAGAAAGAAAGAAAGAAATAGAGCTTAAAATAGTTATCAGAAAAGCAAAATTTAATTTGAAAACAGAGAAAATCTTAAAAAAACTTGAAAAATCATAAGTTAATCTAAAGATGATGATGTTCCTTAATCATCTGATTCTGAATATGACATACAAGACAATATTGAAACTTAGGATGCTACAAATAGATGAAGCGTGAAAATCTGAGGCCAATAAAGAATTCAAGTTATCAAATAAAGGTTCAATTATTATACGTTTTGAGTCTGGAAAAAAAAAAAAAAAAAAAAACCTTAATCGTTATATCTTGAAAGAATTAAGATTATATATATATAAAAAAAAAAAAAACAGTGGAAGGATTTCTAACGAAATGTGTGAAGAAGAGGGACTATAAGGCCTTTTGATGGCCTGAAAAGTAGGACATACATAAAGTAGGACGATCTCAAATTGTGAAAAATTACCAAAGCCAATCTTTAAATTTTGTATTAAACATACTGGATTTCTTATTTTCCTAAAGATACTTCGAAAGTTAAACAGTTCAACTTTATTTTTTTATTGACTATATTATTATTATTATTATTTTACATGAAGACATGTATAATTGTGTTGTTTTTTATTTATGAATTTTGTTAATTATAAACATAATGCAACAATGAGTATATAATGTAACAAAATAAATGTCATATATCTTCAGACTTTTGCATATGATTTAAAAAACTAAGCATGCGGGAGACTTGATCATGAGGAATCAAATTTCCCATGTCTACTGATTAAATCTCCCATAATTGTGGACATTTTCCCCTTTTTCGGTTCTTCACATTTTTAATTTCTCTTACCCATAGGGTCGAGAAAGTATAGCTTTAGGGTTAAATTTTCGAAAGTGAGTTTTTGTAATATTTGCATGTTTTGAGGTCCCCTGAATAAGAAAATCATGGTTTTAGCGAAAGCCCTGTGTGTCTGTCTGTCTGTCTGTGTGTCTGTTATCAGCATATCTCAAGAACAAATTGTAGCAGAATTTCCAAACTTAACATTCTAAATGTGTATCATATAGGGATGCTACAGTAAGCTTTTCGTTGAGGTGAAGCAAATGGTTCGGTACAAGGACACTCAAAAGTATTCAAATGCATGATGTATATGGGGGAAATTGCAGTGAAGTAGATTTTAACGGCTATAGACTGCACTATACCAAATGAAACGAATATATGCTTTTTGTAATAGAGATAGTCAACTGGGAAAAAAGTTTTGTGTATGTACGAGCCTCACCTTCCCCCCTGGGGGGAAGTCCCCCCTCGAGGGGAGTAAATTTTCATGATGGATATTTTTCAAAAGAGTTCGCCAATACCTTTAAGACTAGTATGTTGTGGCAACCACAAGACTTTCTTCTATATTTACCAATACATATTCAATCAGTAACAATATTAAAAAAAAAAAAAAAAAAAAAAAAAAAAAAAAATAGTACGATTTTTTTTTTTTTTTTTTTTTTTGTTAAAAGTAAAAAAAATCGATAACGTTGGTTTAAATTATCACAGATTTATGGCTCAACCATTCGTTTTAAAGGTATTGACGAGACCTTTCGAAAGATACCCATCTTGAAACTTTGCCACCCCCCCCGGGCGGGTACCGATGCCCCCACATGCTCAAAAATTTTTTCATAGTTAACTACTACTATTATCAATAATTCATATTAATTTTACAATCACAAGTTTAAAACAACTCTTATTATGCACATTTATACGAATTTTTGTCCTATGCTGCCATGTTAAAAATTCAGATAAAATGCTATCACAGCGCCACCTGTTGAGCTATTGATCCCCAAACATAATCAGCACCAGTTAATGTCGGGGACAAACTAAATACCAAGTTTGGTTAAATTTCGTTAAAAAAAAAAAAAAAAAAAAATGCGATTATTTTCTAAGTTTTGTTTTGTTAAAAGTAAAAAAAAATCGATAACTTTGGTTTAAATTATCACAGATTTATGGTTCAACCATTCCTTTTAAAGGTATTGACGAGACCTTTCGAAAGATACCCATCTTGAAACTTTGCCCCCCCGAGTGGAAACTTCCCCCCCCGGTAGGGGGGAACCGATGCCCCCACATGCACAAAAATGTTTTCCTAGTTAACTACTACTATTATGAAACTGATCTTTCGAAAGATACCCATTGTGAAAATTTACCCCCCCCTGGGGGGGTATTTCCCCCCTAGGGGGGGAAGCGATGCCCCCCCATGCAGAAATTTTTTTTCCTAGTTACATACTACTATTATCAATAATTCATATTAATTTTACAATCACAAGTTTAAAACAACTCTAATTCTGCACATTTATACGAATTTTTGTCCTATTCTGCCATGTTAAAAATTTAGATAAAATGCTATCACAGCGCCACCTGTTGAGCTATTGATCCCCAAACATAATCAGCACCAATTTATGTCGGGGACCAACTAAATACCAAGTTTGGTTAAATTTCGTTAAAAAAAAAAAAAATGCGATTTTTTTGTTTTTTCTTGTTAAAAGTAAAAAAAATCGATAACTTTGTTTTAAATTATCACAGATTTATGGTTCAACCATTCGTTTTAAAGGTATTGACGAGACCTTTCGAAAGATACCCATCTTGAAACTTTGCCCCCCCCCCCCGGGCGGGTACCGATGCCCCCACATGCTCAAAAATTTTTTCATAGTTAACTACTACTATTATCAATAATTCATATTAATTTTACAATCACCAGTTTAAAATAACGCTCATTAGGTACATTTATACGAAATTTTGTCCTATGCTGCCATGTTAAAAGTTTACATAAAAGGCGATCACAGCGCCATCTGCTGGGCGATTGATCCCCGAATCTAATCAGAAACTTTCCATGTCAGGGTCCAACTATACACCAAGTTTGGTTCAATTTCATTCATCGGTTCGTGAGATACTGGGAAAAATACGAAATTTTTTGATTATAGCGCCACCTGCCGGACGATTGATCCCCAAATCTAATCAGCACTTTGCCCCATCAGGTTCCAACTATATACCAAGTTTGGTTGAATTTCATTCATTGGTTCGTGAGATACGGTGAAAAATACGAAAATTTGTCCTAGACTGCCATGTTAAAAATTTACATAAAATGCGATCACAGCGCCACCTGATGAGATATTGATCCCAAAATCTAATCAGCACAATGCCCCACCAGGGTCCAACTATATACCAAGTTTGGTTGAATTTCATTCATTGGTTCGTGAGATACGGTGAAAAAACTAAACCACAGACAGACAGACAGACAGACATTTTCTAAAAACTATCAATTCGTGTTCAGGACATCCCAAAACGTGTAGATCCGTCAAAAAACGGAGGTCGAAAATTTTCGCGAATCCAATACTTTCTCTATATTACATATAGAAGAAAGTAAAAATGATTGAACCAATGATCTGCTATAATTTATCGATTTTTTTCCTTTTTAACAACAACAATTTTTTTTTTTTTTTTAATGTAATATTGAGAATAAATTCAACTTTTTTTTATATATATATTTAGTGTTATACTGCTTCTCTAATATGGAAATAGCCTGCATTATCATAATATATATATATATATATATTTAAAATAATAATTTTAATAAATTATTTTTTAAGAACATAATTATTATTTAATAGTCGAATTAAATTCTATATAAATGTAGGTGCATTAATGAAACGGGGGGTTGAGGGGGGTGGTAGCCCCCCTTCCACATATCTAATTATCATATAAAACACTTCTGAAGCCTAATGTGAATTGTTTAACGCAGGTTTACATAACAGTACTCGATATCTTACTTCTTAATCTGCAACCTGTATTTATAGTATTAAATTTCAGGGTAAGAGAAAGCCGTATGAGTGACACACCAGATTATTTATATTATATTCAGCAATTTGAAATATTTACAAATTTTGGTAATGTGATTTGAAAGCCAAATAAATTTGGTTTGAATGCACTTTGTAAACTGAAATCTATCAAAATTGTGAACCCGAAAGGAAAACGAGATCAAGTATCTTTCTTCTCCTCAACTTTTATTTTTATTTTTTTTTTTTTTTTTTTTTTTAAGTGTTCTACACTTTACCTTTAAACAATGAAAATCAACACTGTATAAAAAATACTGTTAAACTTCCAAATAAAATTAAAAACTTTAAAAACATAGCAAATAGAAATACTTTTAACGTCTTTTTTTTTTTTTTTTTTTTTTTTTTTAATGAATTTCATATTAAATTAATGACTTTCATAAAAAATTTTAATTATTTTTAATTAGCATCTAAATAATTAATATATATATATATATCTATATATGTTTTTTAACATCACTAAATTTCATTTTATATCATAATTTTATTCTATAGTATAATCATATTTACCAAATTATTAATGAAATTCCTCATGGGGAATAAGCTAGTAATAAAATAAAATAAATTTTTATCAAAGATAAATTTGCTGACGTGTCTGGAAAAACTAACGTCATTATATATTTGAATATTTCATATATATTCATAAAGTTTTATTTGAGTTTTATTACTCACGTGTAAATAGATATAAATTTTTTCATGTTTAAAAAAAATGAAAGGTTAAACTTTTTTCGCCTTTATTTTAATTGATTATTTTTCTCTGAATTCTTCAATTATCTTCTCACATTAAGTTTAATTTTTTATTGAGATAGTACATTTAGAAAATCATTTTATTGCTATGTTTTTATTCGGTAAAACTTTACTTTCTCAACCTAACAAATAAATAATTTTGATACTAAATCTTAAAAGTCGTATGAATATTTAAAATCTACCTACATCTCTTTATAAATAAAATCTATAATGGCTCAAAAAATGAGCTTTCTTCTGTAAAGATTTACGATAAAAAAAAACTGAAACCTGAAAAATGTTCATTAAAAAAAAAAAAAAAAAAAAAAAAACAGCAAGAACCTGTTCAACAAACGACGGTTAAATTAATAAAAGTAATAAAAAATTAGAAACAACTGAAAATGGGACGATTAGCGTTTCAAAAAACGAGTTGCCAGAAGACAAGAAGAAACTGATGAAGAGCTGTAAGATGATTATTGTTAGTTGCTTGGTTGGGTTTAATATCGCAAGTACTGCGCTATGAGTAATTGGCGATGATTTGGAACGCACCCCTAAGATGGGTCCGGAGACATACCATCACATATTTCCTCCTCCACATAAGGGAGATAAATATTGGGGAGATGATCAATGGATAGCGGTTAGAAAGACAAAAAATAAATCCTAAAGAATATGCGGAAGGCTTTCGTCAGGAACATGCTGAAAGACAAGCTGCAAGAAGACGAGAATAAATTGGCGACAGCAACATGTCGGGTGTCCTGCAGATGATGAACTGACAGCAGCTTGAAGATGAAAAATGTGAAAGATATGCAGAAGCCAGGCATCATGAATATGCTGAAAGGGCAACTTCACTAAAAGGAGAAGAAGTTGACGAATGGAAACTAGACGAGTATCGTGCAGATTTTCAAAAGTCTCAAAACATAGAAGACAAGAAATGACATGAGAGAAAAGTCATTTTTAAATTCAAACTGATGTTATGCGCTATTCTAATATTGTTTTCTTACGGTCAATTATATGTTGTGTGGTGCCATATGGGAAATTTTAACAATCGTTATGTTTGTTCTCTTTCAGTAAAAAATAAATTTATTACTTACCCAGAACTTATATAGATCCGACATCATGTTTTATTCTCCATCTGCGTTCAGTTGTAACACAAGACTTTTAGCCGCCATATCATACAGCTGCGTGATTTCTTAATTTAATTTAATTTGTGTTTTAATTTTCACTTTATTTTGAACATTTCATAATTAAAAAAATTTTATAATCTCTGTTTCAAACCGAGCTTCACTGCATAGGTGTGTAATAATTCTAGTGTAATATATAATAATGAGCTGTGTAGAAAAACATTATGAAAAAAAAAATCTGGTGTGAAACAAGTACACAACTTCCAGTACCCAGTTTTTACACGTATGATATGCATTTTGAGAGATAATGTGATCAGAAGACATAAAATTGGCCTAACAAAGCAGGTATCTAATTATTTCTGTTAAAAGGAAGCTAATACACGTGAAAAGACGCTCGAAACAGAATTTGCACAGCGAGTTAAAAAATCAGAAGGAAAAAAAAAATCGTAGACCCATTTTGTGAAACACTAATTTTCGAGATTTAAAATTTATCTACCTAATCAGGGTGACTGTTAATTTTTCTGCAATAACCACGTAGTACATGAGAAATGATGCCTAAAATGGGTTTATGCAACACTTATCACCAAAACCGTTATAGCCGTTTTTGAGTTACTGATTTTACCCAAACTTAACGCACTCAATTGTTAACCGGTAAACAACAATTACATACGAAAGGATATTTAAAAGGGAGTTAATATGCCCAATCTGGAAAACAAAAGTATAGCAGTCTATAAAGAAATGCATTATTATTAGTTATTTATACAGGGCGCATATCAATTTTCCTGAATTAACCAATTAATGCATACGAAAGGACATCTAATAGAGTGTTTATATAGCAAATTTCAAGAAAATCGTTTGAACCGTTTTCGAGACACGGACTTACGTCCCACTTCCGGTTCTGAAATTTTCACCAAACTTTGGAACACTCATCTGTACACCAGACCTGTCTCAATTACGAAGTTTCGTAGTTTTGTCTTTTTTAGTTTTGGCGATATGATAGTCAGAAGATTCGACACACACATACACACGTACACACATACTGACCAATTGCCAAAAACTAATTTTTTGGACTCCAGGTACCTTGAAACATGTAAATCCGGTAAAAACTCGATATCGAACATTTGTACCGAATACAATACTTGCATTACTTACGGTAGTCGGGTAATGGAAGTAAAAATAATGTGAAAATAATACCTTGAAGTAAAAATAATACCTTGAAACATGTAAATCCGGTAAAAACTCGATATCGAACATTTGTACCGAATACAATACTTCCATTACTTACGGTAGTCGGGTAATGGAAGTAAAAATAATGTGTATATACATACATATATAATCTTACATGAATAAGTTCAAAAATAAAAGAAATCTAAGACTGAAAACTTACATATAAAATATTCTCTTCCAAAAAATAATCTTATATCTACATAAGAATGACTATGAATGAATATTCAATAGAATGCCTGAATTAAAATTAAGACTCGTTCTCTTTTAATTAAATGTACCTACGGATTAAATAAGTCAATGAATAAACAAAGAAAATGCATTCCAGACATTGGACTGAAGTTAACGGTTGTTCTTAAGAATCTTGAATATGATTTTTTTCCCCTTTTTACTCGATTTTTTTTTTTCTGTTTAATGCATATCATAGATCCTGAAAAGAAAAAGAAAATCCGTTGAAATAAAGCATTTGTCTTAAGTTTTTTATAAATTAATTAATGTATACATATATATGTTTCTAAAATTTTAAAACTATATAATTAGAACTTTATTGAACATAATTAAATAAGTATTCTATTCAAATTATAAATAATATAAATATTTAGATTTCTTCCTAAAATTATAAAAAGGCTCGTAAAAACAAAGAATACTACTATAGCTTGAAATGTTTATGAAAGAACTTGTTACATATAAACAGATACCGTCAAATTTCAAAATCGCAAGAATTGTTACCTTTACTTTGCTTAATGAAGCATCGTGCTTAATTATTTTAACCCAAAATAATTGTTTCAATATTTAAATATATGCTGTTTTTCTTTCTTTAACCCGTTAACGCCCGAATTAATTTTGCAAAATATTATTATCTGATTATTTCACTTCTAAATTAATGTAGATAACTGATAGTAAAATATATTAACTTAAACAATTCTTGTGATAGTTTCAACTTTAAAGAAGCCTATCCTATTTTATTGACGTTTAGTGTTCTTGCGAGATGTTATTCAACTTCATTTAAGTTAGTATACCCGCACAAAAAGTAAATGTATGTTCGACAAATGAAAAATCATAAAATGACTAGCCAAATTATGAAGTAATACTTAATAGTAGGCACATAAATCTATCAGGTATAATTTAGAGTGACACTATAAACTGTCACTAAAAAGCATAAATCATTCTAAGAAACCACAAAAAATGTACGTGCCACTTTATTAGCTGTCTTCAAATGAGGACACTGGGCGCTAACCGGTTAATACTTGATTTATTTTATTTGTCTTCATGAATTACTTGAAAAATATCGCTATAGTTTTATCGCGTATTAAGAAAAGTATACCAGATTTAGCTGTTTACTAGTTCACATAAAATATTCAGAATTTATTAAAATTGTATATACATTTTTTAATATCATTTATTTTTTAAGTTAAATTTACAAGCAAAATTTTTTGAATTTGGTTCAAAAATGTCTAAGGTGTCTTTTGCAATTTAGCTTAAACAATCTTTTAAACAAGGTGTTATTAAATTCGACCAAATACATAGAGAGGTGATATTTGACATCAAGAGTAATAAAAATCATTCTAGAACATAATGTTTCATATCTCGTCATGTAAAAGAAAATCGAAAAAAACCTTATGAAGGTTCTGACATCGAATGTGACATAAAGGGCCAATATGTAGAAAAAAAATTACCTGGCGTAAATCAGGACTATAATACACATAATGCATCATAGTTTCACTTCATATAGGATGCGACGTGATATCTTTGTAGGAATTGTGGGAAGTTACGGGAACAAAGGCCATTTTACAGCCGACTCGACGTACTAAAATTTGTCGGAAACATCAAATCATACCCGGCGGACCAGCGATGTATGCTTAAGTAATGGCTATCGATATTGTCAGATCCTTCATTACATTCACAAGCGTATGATAAAAAAAATAAATTCAAGTGGCAACAAAAAAGAATCCAAGAGTTTGAGGTTTAAGGAGTTTGGACGCAAAGAAACATAATCGAAGTGTTTAAATCATCCCTTGTGACGTATAAGGTGGCTACACTCAAAAATCGAAAAATGTGCTGGTGTACCATCATGCTTAAAGAACATGTTCTGGCAAGCAATGACTGCGAAACCGTGAAGAAAATCCAGAAAAACGTACTGTAGGAAAATAGGTTAATTTGCGCCATTGATGTATTCATTTGGGCAAAACGTGTGATTCCAAAAATGTGTGAATTTTTTAACAACTATTTAAGGGCATCGTGCGTGTTGAACGCGTCTTTTCTTCGAAAATAAGCTTTCAGTGGTAGAAAGTGGAGAATCATTCTGCGTAGCATCAAACACCTAGTATAAAAATTCTACCAAAAGGGATTAGTTAGAATCAGATAGGATTCAAGCCTTCTGAACGTAGAAGGAGTAAGTGGCTCTTTTCAGCGCGAAACCGTTCTACATGTTTTCTTGTCAAATACCCAGTTCAGCTGCAAACGATTATGAACTAGGGTGAGCCGAAAAATAGATATTTTCGATAAGCGAATTCTAATAGAAAAAAAAAAGTTAATAAAAAAAATCTTTGGATCGCGCATGACTTTCAAAGTTCACAAAGAAAGCTAAAAAAAAAAAAAAAAAAAAAAAAAAAAGGTCAGGTTTCAAAAATTTTCATTGATATACACATATATATATATATTTGTGATAATACCATTCAAATGCTTTTTCCATATTCCTTTTAAAATATTGATATTATTTTACAGTATTTAGCTCGCGTATAAGCCATAAAATTTCGAAAAAGTAACAAAATTCGACCTTTTTATAGTTTATTATTGTTTTTAAAAAACACATCCAGCTTGCTAGGAAACCTAATGAACCGAATATTGTTACATTGTTTTTACCGATACTGTCCGTTTCGAGACTATTATCTAAAAATCACCTAAATTGAAGCTCTCTAAAAGCCATTGTCGCAGACAATTTAGACTGGCACTAAAGGTTCTGTGGAAGAGCAAGGCGATGTCGAAGACAGCGGGGACCCGAAGCAAGCTCTTGAACAATCTCAGTATTTTTATTTATTTATTTATTTTTAATAAAGTGATATAGGAAAAGTTCCCTTTAAACATAGTGACCAGCGAAGCAAGCAAAGCCCGCTAATATATATTATAATACCATTCAAGTGCTTCCTTTTGATACTTTTTCCATATATCTTTACAAATATTTATATTATTTTACAGTTTTTCGAAATTTCGAAAAATTGGCCAAATTCGTTTTTTTATTGTTTTTTAAGAAACACATTCTTCCTTTATAATAAAAGCATGTGATAGTAACAGACAGTACGTAAATTAGGATAACAAGTCATCAGACACTGAACGACACCGTATCCGGCGCCATCCACCTAGCAATGCAACTTCTCTTCTCTATTCATTCTCTATTTTCCTTCTAATATGTCAGACTGCTATAAGCAAGCCATATGAACAGATCATTAAGTTTCAGTTTATTATAATTAAGTAGGGTTGTGTTAAAATATTACTTTAAATAGTAAGTTTACATTAGTGCTTTAAAAACTATTTGTTTTTGTATTAGTGTTATTTTACCTTTACCATCATTAGTAATGGCGGATACCAGACGATCCCATGCGTATCCGTTTTTTGGTTTACCAAAGGACCTGGATGCGAACACTTTGCTAACATATGAGGATATACTTTTATGAAATTACGTTTCAATGAAATTTACGTTTCATTGAAATTTACTAAGTGGAAATTATAATGAATAAAAGTCTTTTTGAGCAAACACATTGAAAATCAAAACTTGCAATAATTACTTTCATTCAAATAACAAGTATGAGACTAATTTAAAGTAAATAAATCCGAATAACACCCTTCTTCCTTCTCTTTTAAAGGAAATAATTGAAACGCTATTCTTAAAACAATACTATGCATCTTACAAACACTACATTCAAAGTTATTTGTTCTTTCACCTGTTTTAAAAACTAACTTATGGTAGACGTTATTTAATGACTTTTCTTAAAGAATGTAAACTTAAAGTTTATTTTCTGTTTCAAACTTGACGGTGTGATTTGCTGACAATTGTAAAGGATACTGGAATACTACGAGATTGAATTTAAAGAACTAAAAATAATATAGATAATGTATTTATTTTTACGATAAACATTACAATCGCTCCACTAAAGAAGAAAAAAAAATCTAATCACTGGAATACAAACTTACCCCATTTTAATTACAAAATAAAACTTTTGATATAAATTAATTTTACCAAAAGTATTAGTCTTCTAAAATGATTAATAAAATTAAACTGATAAAGAAGGTATCCGCTAATTCTCAAAATTAGTTGTTACTTATATATAAAATAAAAAAAAAAACATTATTTAACGTAGTTTAATTTGTTACGGGAATTTGAATGAATGAATTATCGACCTGAATTTATTTTGGTAGAAAATGAAAGTTTTGTTAGTTTTCCCTAGTTGATAGGATCATATTTGACGGAAAAAAAAAAAAAAAAAAAAAAAAAAAAAACTGGTGTTAGATTAAGCTTCGCGAGGACCCACACAATTGCGTAGGTTCGGCCATACTGGAGGCGTTTTTAATTAAACCTACAAAATTGTGTAGATTCGGATTATATGAATAAATATCTATAAGTAACATCTTTAGGAAAAATCATTGTTATTTATCAGGATAATTTTCATTCGTCACAAAGAAAATGTTTGAAACGATTTTTGTTTTTGGAAATACATAAATAATGTCACATTTTTCGCATCTTACTCGGCTGGTACAATTTTGCAACCTACACTACCTAGAAGTTTTAAGATCATAGAAACAAGGCCAGTGCCTTTTTGCATCTAACCACTTCCATTCAGAGGGTAGAGTAGCTTTTTGGGTGGATTGTAAAACATTGATCTAAATGACTGAGCAACATCATCTTCATTTCCCGCTTCTTCGCTGGCACTGAGGACAGCCCGCGATCTCTTCTTGTTTGGTAGTCGTACATCCAATAAGCGTTCAGCCACACTTCGACGAAACGATAATAAGTGTGTATTTACGTCGTAACTTGTTTTCTTTGACACCTCATGCGTACAGAAACCAGTAATTTACCACAGCCAGCCCAAGGAAGTGAACTGTTGTTTTCCAAGTCCACTTCATTGTTTTAAACCAAGTTCGATATTCCTCCATTTACTGGTCGCAAATGTCCACACTCCTTATTGATGTATTGTAATTCTTGACGATGGCTAGACAAGAGACATTGACTTTTGCCTCTATTTCTTCATCCTCTTCACTTTCATCAAATTCTACGTCCTGCCCACTCTCAATATCAATGGTGGTGTTAATTTCTTCAGTTTTAGATATACCGTCTTCATCACTGAGGTCACATACATCGGAGAAATCCTTTTCGAGTAATTCCAAGATCTCCTCCAGCATCAGAGATCGTCTTCGGGTCATGCAAAAGCCCAAGAATAGTGACGTGTGCATATTATTCTTAAAATGGTAAACGCCTACACAATTATGTAGGTTGTTAGCTTTTCCAACCTTTTAAAAGTCTAACAAGGAAACATTCAAAGGGTATAGACTTCAAAAAGTATTGAAAAAAATATATGTGATTCTACTGTTCATAAAAAACCAGGAAGTGAAAAAAGTATCGGCTGAAATGAACTAAAGCGACCACAATTTTATTTTCAAAATTAAGCATATTTGGTGATTTAGCGCTGTTAGGCGTTCCGTTCGCTAGCACAGATATTGCCGTGTGCGAACAGAACCGTGTTTTGTTTCTCCGCCAAGTACTCAAAATCAATCGCCTAACAATGTGAAATCGCCAAATATGTTTAATTTTGATAAATTTTTGCGGTCACTGTAATTCATTTCAGCCGATATTTTTTTCACTTTCAGGTGTTTTAGGAAAAGTAGAATCATTTAATTATATATATATATATTTTTTTTTTCTATAATTTTTGAAGACGACACCTTTTGAATGTATCCTTGTACGTAATATTATCAAAGCTAAGATATATTGAAATCGTGAATACATTATATTAAGATAAAAACTGAATCAAGAAAACATTAAAAATAATATTTTAAAGAATTTACTGCAGTACTTAATATTTGTCTTTTACGGTCAGAAGATGGACGCTTCAAATAAGTAAAAAAAAAAACTATTCCTATATTACTATCGATGCCATTGAGTTGGAAGCAAAAAACAAAAAGTCTGGAATATGAAAACGAAAGTCAATAAAAGTGTTCTGAGATTAAATATCACAACAATATTCAAAAAAAAAAAAAGTACGATTTTTTTTCTAAGTTTTTTTTCGTTAAAAGTAAAAAAAATCGATAACTTTGTTTTCAATTATCGCAGATCGATGGTTCAACCATTCGCTTTAAAGGTATTGGCGAGCTCTTTTGAAAGATACCCATCATGAAAATTTACTCACCTCGTGGTGGGACTTCCCCCCCCCAGGGGGGGAGGCGAGGCTCCTACATACACAAAAAAAATTTCCCAGTTAACTATCGCTATTACAATATATATATGTATTCGTTTCATTTGGTTTAGTACAGTCTATAGACGTTAAACTCTACTTTCGTGCAATTTCCCCCATAGACGTAATGTATTAGAATTCTCTTGATTGTCCCTGTACACGAACCATTTGCTTGATCTTAACGAAAAGCTTACTGTAGCATCCCTAAATGATACACATTTAGAATACCAAGTTTGAACTTTCTGTCATAATTTGTTTTTGAGATATGCTGATAACAGACAGACACACACACAGACATACAGACACACAGACATACACACAGACCATTTGCTAAAAACAAGATTTTCGTATTCAGGGGACCTCAAAACGTGTAAATACAACAAAATCTCGTGTTCGAAAATTTGACCCCAAAACAATACTTTCTCTACCTTATGGGTAAGAGAAAGTAAAAATCACAGATCTTTGATTCAGTTATTCATTTTAAAGGTATCAACGATATCTTTTTTTAATACCCATATTGAAAATTTCGGTGGGTACTCCCCCCCCTCATCTCAGGCGTGGTGCGCTGTTCCAAAATGCACTCTTTCCTTTAATAGCCTACTACTACTATTATCAATAAATCTCATTAATTAATTAATGGGATTTATTAGTAATAAATCATATTAATTTCACAACCATTCTTTAAAAATATTTCTCATTAGGTATATTTACGGGAGATTTTTTTTCTATACCATACCTATAGTATACTTCCTATGTTAAAAAAAAAAAAATTGAAAAAATTGTAAAACAAAATATCATGACAGCTCTGCCTGTTAAGCAACTGATCTCAAATTGTAATCAACACCAGTTTAGGTCAAGATCCAACTAAATACGAAGTTTGATTAAATTTTGTTCATTGGTTCCTGAGATACAGCGTACTCAGATGTTATGATACATACACACTAACCCATACACTTTCACACACACACATACAGCTATAGTCTAAAAATAATCAAATATTGTTCAGGAAAATACGAAACGTATAAATCAATCACAAACTGGAGGTCGAAAATTTTCACGAATCTAATACTTTCTTCTTATATATATATATATATATATAGATGAAAGTAAAAATTAAGACACTTATTTTAATAATACAAGATACAACAATATGAATATAAAAATATTGATTATCTGGTTTATTGATTGTAGGTTTTAAGTCGATTGACTACGCAAGGGTCCTAGGCCTCAAATTATCTGAATAAATAGGACTAATTTTGCTAAATCACTTATAACTCATAATATATAACAGCGAAAGCTCTAGCAAATATTTTTCTTAATTTATTAGCGAAATTTTGAAGGCTACTCAAAAAGAAAAAAAAAATGTATATAGTTAAAATTTAGAAACATATCATTAATAATAATAATGACCCTCATCTGTCATGAACGATTCCGGTTAGACCGCTTCAAAACAAAAAACTTTTGGCAGCCATTATTTTTCCGTTTGTACAACTTACTGAGCTGGTTCAACTTACGGAAACATACATATAATATGTTTTGTATCGCACGTATTCTTATTTATTTCCACTAAAACCTGGAAAAACTATTCAATTGTAATGTTTAAAGGTTTAAATTAAATATAACGAATCACTGGCTATTATAAACATGAACCTATAAATAGAATTATGTAACTTCATGATTATAAGTAACGCAATGCCAAATAAAAACAAACCAAAACTGTTGTCATTCAGAAAATACAAATCTTAAATGGACAACTCTTTAATTCCGAATGAACGACTCTTTGACTTTGACTGTTAATTAAAAAAAAAAAAAAAAAAAAAAAAACGCTTAAAGTATTTCTAAAACATATTAAAGCCTTAAAACTCTTGAAATATTTGTAAAAACATATTAAAATCTTTAAATATTTTTATCAAGCTTCATTGTTTGTTTACATTGTAAGGTATGATTGGCGTCGAGATCAGTACGTAAATGTCGCCAGTTGATTTTAGTTTTGAAATTAGTTTAAAGTTATAGTTGGGATAGAATGTTTGGTTGGGCAAGCAAAGCTCACCAGTTGAAATGAGTATTGAAAGTAGTCTGAGGTGATAATGTTGAGTCAAGATAAAATGTTCGATTGAGTATGAGAAAGTCCCTAGCTGGATCCTGGATATTTAGGCGATGTTGTGGGTGAGATAGCTGGTGGGAAGTATCGAGTACAGGTCAATTTGGGTTAGCATGGAGTGTCTGTAATTATTGGATAGTTAGAAAATACGCAAGCAAAGTGATATCGTCACTGGCCGTCAGTGGATGCAAGAAAAAAGATTTACTATGTTAATCGCCCATTGGATTTTTTGTAAAAAATTATTAAAAATTGAGGAAAACTTTTTCCAGATTTTAATCCCCATATTTTGGTATAGATATGTATTAGTTATCGTGTGCATGCGTTAAATTAAGTTGTTTTTGCTGTAAAATTGATAAAATTTAAATTTCAAAATTCAAAATTCTTGAAAAAAAAAATGGCAAACTTCCATATTCGATTCAAAACATAAACATTTCATTTCAAAGGATGATATTTACACAATAAATATCCAAGTAATATACTAATTAAAAGGAAAATGATAAATATACTATCATAATTTGAAGTCAAATTTGTTTTCAAATGTCTAAATAAAGTGTCTGATATAAGATACTCATATGTTGCAGCGGAATAGATTTAATATATCTGTCATCCTTGGTGAAAAAAAAATATCGCCAAATTATTTGGCGAACATATTTAATTCCTTTCAAAAATCATGGTTATTTTAACAATTTATACTAAGAGAGCGATGAATTATATGAAGCAATATTTCGTACAATACATATTACGAAAATAAACATCTGGCATGTATATTTTCGTATTATGTTTTTAATCGCCAAATACAAAAAAACGCCAAAGATGACACCGTTTTGAAATTTAAAATTTTGTCAATTTGAAAGCAAAATAACTTAATCTAACACATGGATACGATAGTATATCTATACCCAAATACGGGTATTAAAATTGGGAAATAATTTTCCTCGATTTTTAATAATTTTTTACAAAAAATCCAATGGACGATTACCATAGGGAATCTTTTTCTTGCATCCACGGACGGTCAGTGACGTCACACTTCGCTTGCGTATTTAAAAACAGGATCTTCGATAGTCTTAAAAGAAAGTATTTTGGTAAAATGAAGTGAATCGTTTTTTACTTTCTCTTACCCATAGGGTCGAGAAAGTATTGTTTTAGGGTCAAATTTTCGAACGTGAGTTTTTGTTATACTTACATGTTCTGAGGTCCCCTGAATACGAAAATCATGTTTTTAGCGAATGGTCTCTATGTGTGTCTGTCTGTCTGTCTGTGTGTCTGGATATCTGTGTGTCTGTTATCAGCATATCTCAAAAACAAATAGTAGCAGAAATTCCAAACTTGGTATTCTAACTGTGTATCATATAGGGATGCTACAGTAAGCTTTTCATTAAGATGAAGCAAATGGTTCGTGTACAGGGACATTCAAAAGTATTCAAATACATTACGTCTATTAGGGAAATTACAGGTAAGTAGAATTTAACATCTATAGACTGCACTAAACCAAATGAAAGGGATATATTTTTTTTGTAATAGAGATACTCAACTGGGAATTTTTTTTTGTGTATGTAGGAGCCTCGCAGCCCCCCCCCCCCTTCGAGGGGAGTAAATTTTCATGATGGGTATCTTTCAAAAGAGCTCGTCAATACCTTTAAAACGAATGGTTGAGCCATCGATCTGCGATAATTTAAAATAAAGGTATCGGTTTTTTTTTTTTTTTTTTTAACAATTTTTTTTTTTTTTTTTTACTTTAATATTGAGAATAAATTCAACTTTGTTTTGGATATTTAGTGTTATACTACTTCTCTAATATGGAAATCGTCTGTATTATCATACAAGATAACTTTTTTAAATAATAATTTTAATAAATTATTTTTTAAAAACAGAATTATGTTTCAATAACCGAATTAAATTCTATATAAATGTAGGTGCTCTAATGAAACGGGGGGTTGAGGGGGACCAGAACTAATTATCATATAAAACTCTTCCGAAGCCTATAATTTGAATTGTTTAACATAGGTTTACATAACAGTATTCGTTATCTTACCTCTTAATCTCCAACCTGTACTTATAGTATTAAATTTCAGGGTAAGAGAAACGGAAGGGTGAGTGACACACCAAATTATTCTTATTATGATGACTTTAAACAGAGCATTTAACGGAACACTGGAATGTGTTGTTGCTGTTGTGTTGTCGGGCCTATATGTTTTGTCAACCAGCAGTTTTTTTTAATTGTCTTTCATATTTATTGATCGGGTAGAATTTTTTTAATTTCAGAACGAAAATTATAAAACATCGAAACACATTTGATTTATAAACAAAAATTGAAAATACATTTAAATGATCACGTGGTAATCTTCATGATCTAAATATAGTTTTCAAGATTATTCGTTCACATTCCGTCATTTTTGACGGGGTTATATACTAGTTGATAGAAGAGTAAAATATAAACTACTCACAAAATGACGTAAAATAACTTTACTTACGTATTTATTTTAATCAACGCGTAATTGCTGGTAACACAGGCCTACAAAAATGAAGTTTTCACAATGACAATTTTCAAGAAAATCCTTAGAGCCGTTTTTGAGACACTAGCTTTTACCAAAATTTGACATAAGGAACTGTTGACAGGAAAACAACAATTACATACAAAAAGGCATTTAAAAAAGAGTTATTATGGCAAGTTTGAAAAAAGTCCATACAGCCGTTTTGAAAGGAACGCACTTCTAGAACCTGAAATTTAGCTATTTATACAGGGCGACTATCACTTTTCCTGAACTAACCAACTATATCATTCGAAAGGACATCTAATAGAGTGTTTATACAGTAATTTTGAAGAACATCGTTAGAGCCGTTTTTGAGATACGGTCCTACAGTTCCACTTCCGATTTCGTTTGTCCCACTTCCGGTATTCCAAATTTCACGAAAATTTAGAAACTTTATCTGTACACCAGCCCTGACTTAATTCTGAAGTTTCATAGTTCTATCTTTATTAGTTTCGGAGATATAACAGCCAGATTTACCACACACATACACACACACACACTGACCAATAGGCAAAAACTATTTTTTTGGAGTCAGGGGACCTTAAAACACGTAAATCAGGTGAAATCTTGATATCGAATTTTTAGACCAAATACAATACTTCCATTACCTACGGTAGCCGGGTAATGGAAGTAAAAATATGTGGGCGGATTCCTTTTTTTCTCTCTTGTGTATTGGTTGGGAGAATTGCTCTCCAACTTATGGTGAATTCTAAACTCTATGGTCAGTAAATTATAACGCTCAAATTGAATGTCTGAAATATAAATAGTGTAAATACGAGAGAAATCAAAATGCATATTTCATTTGTAAAAGACTGAGTTATCCCGTGCGAAATAAACTACAGAATTTTGAAAGTTGACTATTTAGTACAAAGACGTACGTCGCAAAGGCTAAAAATTTTCGTTTTAGGACAGCGATTTTAAAATAAATATATATATATATATGTATGTATGTATTAATAAAAAATGTGTTTTCTGAAGAATTTAAATTACATTACTTGAATTAAATAAATAAAAAAATCTGCTTCAAAAAATATTTTTAATAAAGAAAACTGTGCTATTTAAAGCGTATTACCAAAACAAAAGTTAATGTATTTTATCATATAATTTAATGTTTTTAATTTAAAAATTATTTCTAATTTGTTTTCTTAAAAAAAAAAAAAAACAGCAGAATAAGTGATATATTCCGAATGTTTTCAAAGTATTTTAGGTAAATATATCCCGTAATTAAGTATTCCATTTTTGTTTTGTGTTACTTTGTTTGAAATTTTATGGCATCCTTTGATTTATTTTTCAAATTTGCTCATTTTTACTAACTTAATTATTTAGCATTTTTATAATTTTAGAAAAGTAAAATGTACAATACAGAGTATAAAATCTATCCATTTAACCGTAATAAATAAAATATCAGTTTTTAGACGAATCACATTTTTAAATAGATGTAATTGAAAATTTCCAGACATCCATAATAACACATATCTGAATAAAATTTTATTATTCAGTATCATATACATTAATCATTATATTCTTGCTATTTTTGAAATATTAATGGAATGAAACATTTTGATTTTTTTTTCGTTCTATTCTTTTAATCTAAACTCATTTTTTTCTATTCTAAACTCAGTTTTCATACATATATAGCGATATGTTGAATTCGGGAACTCTTTTTGCTAACAGGAAATAATTATTTATCTAAACTAGTTGGCATAGGTGGATTCTGCTCAGTTCCTCGTGATATGTATCTTTTAATAAATTTCTAGTATAGAACATATTATATTCATGCTAAGAGAAATTAATTTTACCATTCGCTCGACACAGTGATAGAATGAAATCCCAACCTAATGGGCTACCCACCGTTCATTTCCATATATTTACCTTAATCTAATCTATTAATTTATTTTAGTAAGTACAGTTTAGAAGTTTAGTTTTCATGAAATCCCATATTATTTACCATTCAACAATCCCCAAAATACAAATTTATAAGGAATATCACCCAATTTTGCTATGTTCATAAAATCTGAAATTTCGAAAAAATTACGAAATTTTCAAATTATAATGTTTGTAGTCAAGGATGCCCAAACAAGTATAATAAATATCATTTTAAAAATGGTATGATATATTTATGATGCAAATATCCCTCAAAATGGAGGTTTATACGAAATTTTGCGCTATTCTGCCATGTTTAAAAAAATCTTAAAAGTCGAATAACTTACGAGTTCTGTAAATACAAAACTTCGTAGTCAATTATGCCCCTATATATATGTAACGATAAAAGGTATTTGTAATACTAAATGGATTGGTATTCCAGGGATGTCAGCATCTCAGGAAGGATGAGGAGTCTTTGGGTTAACTAATATGCTTTATTAAGTTCAAGATCCAGTCCCTTGGTCAGATGTAAAGCATCCTGAGCGGATATTCGCTCTGTCATGCGACGGTGCCGATGATCGGCAATTCGCCGTAGGGCCGGAACCCGCAGGGCCGAGAGTTTAATTATCAAGTGTTACATGAGGCAGTAAAATTTAACTTAAGTTTATTAAGAAAATCAACGCAAAAAAGACGTCTGTTCTCGTGAGTTCTCGCTTAAATAGAGCTTATGTTGGCACGAGCCTAAACTCGTCCTATGACTTCTCATTGGACAGTTAGCTGAGTTAGTTTTCGCCTACGCTTTTGTATTCACCAGCTTAGCTTAGGCATAGAAATCTGGGATTAATTACTCTGCATTGTTTTACCGCTGAAACTACAGATTGCGTAAGACAATTTTTATTCTAAAAGTTGTTTTCAAATATGACTCCGGTGTTATGACGTGCTTTGCTGCAAAACTAATTTTGCATGGTCTCTAGAATAGAATTCAAGATAAGCATTTTTAATGGGATGTTCTTTAAGTTATCACTTAATATTAATTTAAAATAATAGTTTAAAATCTTAATCCTTTTTATCATTTCATAAAAATATGACCATTTCTATTATTTTAAAGATTGCTGTACATATCTTGTTTTATTTATTTTTGCTTTAAAATAAAATTTTATCTTTTTTATTTCTAAGTGTACTTATTTCAAGAGAAAGTAAACTAATCTTTGTTAAATTATTCTTATTTAGCAAAACATTTTTAATCAGAATCTTCGTAAATGAGGCAGTTGTCGTCTTCTACCACAATATTCAAAGATTTCAATTGAAATATAAAAATTTTTTACATTGCTTTTATAATGAAGTTCATGTATAGCGCATCATAATACAACACAAACACACACACACTCAAAAATAAATAAATAAATAAATAAAAATAAAATCTCTACGTAAAAAGTTTTACCAGTGACCTAGATTCCCTTTAATCATAAATCCGGAAGAGAGCTAGAAACTAAGTCAAGCCGTCATTGCTAGCCATTTTGAACTGTCCGTGAATTTCTCTGGAACTCACATGTATACGGGCTAGAATCTCCATTAAAAAAAAAAAAAAAAAAAAAAAAAAAAAAAATCACGGGGTTATACCTGGTATGACTGATACTCCATCTAAAACATTTTACCGCTCTCCCTCCTACTCCCACTCCGCTTCAACCCAACGTATATAAATAAAAATAAATGAAAAATTCATTTTATGTATTAAAGAATAATATTTGAATTAACGAAGTGAACTTCTAGAAAATATTTTGTAGTATTTCAAAATATATATACACTATTCTGTGGCATTGATTTTCTTTTTTATTTTAAAGTTACACTATGTTTAAAAAAATAATCGAAAAGACTAACTTAATCATGTCGAGGAGCATTTAATAAAAACTATATTACGTAATCGCATAACAACATAAATTGAGTAAAACCATACTGTAAAAACAAAAATGTAAATTTTGCTGTTATGCTGTAAACTTAGGTTTGTTTTCTCTTAAGGGGGCCGGGAAATTGTACCCCTCCTCATCAGGGTATATTTTTAAAATATGTAGGGGAGAAAAGGGACTGTGAAAAACATCATAGTTCTTGGAAGCCAGGGAGTTGAGATACGGGAAGACGCAAAAAATGTAAGTTATGCTGTAAATATAATGTTGTTCTTAAAATCGTAATATTTACCGGAAGATATATTATTTATAGTACCTGTTTTAATTTTTATATTTTATTTGAGAATGACGCGACATTTAAAACTGAATCAAATGCTGCAGTGTACTTGGGTAAGATTCAAGCTGTTAGAAATTAAATTAATCAGGTATAGGAGCATTTAATGTATAAATACGAACACAGTTACACAAAAACATAAATAAATGAGAATCCAACAAAATAAATGAGTTTCAAATGTATAGAAAAATTTATTCTATGCAGGACTTATTTTCATTATTTATCTTTCATTTTAAAGTAAGATCACATAAAGGAATAAAATGCGGAAGTGCACTTAAGTAAGATTTATTCTGTTGAAAGTTCAATTAATAAGGTCTTGGAACACTCAGAAAATACAAAAAGAGACAATCATGAAAAAAAAAATCTTAAAAAAAAAAAAAAAAAAAAAAAAAAAAACTACAAAATATTTCTCTTTAAAAGGCGATTTTTCCTTTATTTTCTTTAAAAAATCTATAAACTATTGGTACAAACTTTAATGGAAGAAAAGGAAAATATTTTCGCATGCAAAATATTCGTTGCATTAGGTTCTTTATACTTTAAAACAAAATTTAAAACAAACTTTAACAGTGTATCAATACAAATTATTTTACAAAATAACTTTCGATAAAGAAAATTGTGAGTAAAGAATTTGATAAAGTATCTCTTTTGTTCTTTTATGAAAGAGATTGAATATGGTTATGTTTTCTTATTGGAGTAAACAATATATATTTTTAATAAGATTCTTTAAATACATTTTTATTTAAAAAAAAAAAGTTGTGCTAATATTATATACGAGTACATGTATACAAAATTTTACTTAATATGTATATGTTACCGTGAAAGACCGAAGTCTGGAGAATGTCGACAATCACCAGTGAATGTCAACATTCACATAGTCGCTTTGTGTATGTCCGAAATATTTAATTATCTTCTTTTATATTCGGACTATCACCGGTGTATGTCGAGAATTACAGATATACTCTGATGGAGGTCGAAACGAGAAGCCGATGTTGACGGAAAGGCGACATTCCATTCTGAGTACAGAAAATAACGTTTTTAAATCATACTTTACTAGCTGGAATCCGTCGAATTCGGCAGTCACTTTATTGACCGTAATGTTTCAAAAATTGTTGCATCATTATTTAAATGTATTTCAAGTTAAAACATCTAATATAATTTACGACATTTCACTTAAAAAAAGAAATTCGGAAAAATGCTTATAAATAGAAATACTGACTCATAATAAACAGTTGCTATCTTTTATTTTCTATTTCGTTTATTACTAAGACTACATGTTATCTGACCCGCCCGGCGTTGCTCGAGCCCATGATAATAACCTTAAATGAACCTTAAATTTGTGTAATTTTATACCTTTAACTCGATTTTGTTTGAGCTTCTATTTTTAAATAAAAACATCGCGAAAAAAAGATATCAGCTGTAACAAAAAAATTACCTCGAAACGCATGAAACTATGCCGGTGCTTTCGGCAGCGCATACACGGACCGCTAATAACATGAAAAAATTCCCAAAAATTAACCTGGAACCGAACGAATCCGACCGGCGTTGCCCGGGCCCATGATAATAGCCTTAAATGAACCTTAAATTTGTATTATATTATTTTATATCTTTAACTCTATTTTGTTTGAATTTCTATTTTTAAATGAAAACGACGCGAAAAAAATAATCATCTGTAACAAAAAATATTACCTCAAACTGAACCGAACTCGGGTTCGCGACCCCGGTGCTTGCGGCAGTGTATATGCGGGCCGCTAATAACAGGAAAAAATTCTCAAAATTTAATCTTGAACCGAACGAACCTCTAACTCGTGTTTCCGCTGACTGTGGCTGTGCCACCGTGTAGCAGGCATGCTACGCACCCGCTGCAAAATTCACGTTCCTCCACCAGTGGGCGCAGTATTTTGTATACGAACATTACCAATCGCCTTGAATTTCCATGACCTTTCAAATAAGGTGTCACATGGTGGTGTCAACTGAAAAATCCTTTCCATCGCCAGGGAGTACAGTGTGTTCTTTACTAACATCATCAACGATCAGGAAATACCAAGACCTTTAAAATAAGCTGTAACATGATAGGGTCTACTGCAAAATCACCTAGTTCAATTTTTCACCACCAGGCGGCGCACTATATTGTATATAAACATTCCCAATCAACATGAAATTTCAAGACCTTTCAAATAAGGTGGTGTGTTCGTTATTGTAAAAAAACATCCCCAATCAACATAAAAATTCAAGACGTTTAAAATGAGGTGCTACATGTGTGGGTCTAGAATGGTTTTCCATCTCAAACTAATTTCCCCCCTTTCCACCCCCCCAAATCTACTTTCCCCCTTTTTCCCCTTTAAAATCGAAAATTTCAAAATCAGAGAAATTAATTTTTTAGTATTCGAGTCTAGTCCCCCCATGTACAATTTCTTCACCGTGAAGTAATTTGGAGCTGAGTTAAGCTCGCAGACGTGTTTTTAACCCCCCCCCCCCCGGGGAGAACCGTTTGACGTTTTTTATTTTTCTCTTTTGATGACATATCTACAGACCAAGATCTTTTTCAGACACCTCAACCAAATTTTTACACCTAGCCGTTCTCTCAATTTAGTGGAGACAGACAAAACACGTTTCAAATTAATATATAGATTATTAAAACATATGATGTATGTGAAAATAGGGGAATGTTATTGTAGTCGAGTTACGTGCTTTCTCAGACTTCTGCACAGCGTAGAAGGGGTGTCCAGTGATTTTTTTTTTTTTTTTTTTTTTTTACATGCGTGATAGTGATTGCTGCGGAACCGAGTTACGTGCATTTTCAGATTCATGCACAGTGAGGCGAGGGTGTCCAGTGATGTTTTTTTTTTTGTTTTGTTTTGTTTTAACATGCGTGATAGTGACTGCTGCGGAAACGAGTTACGCCCTCCCGAGACACAGGACCTTAATCGCGCCAGGAGTCAGACTGGCGTCAGATATCGGCTTCTCGTTTCGACCTCCACCAGAGTATGTCTGTGATTCTCGACATACACCGAATATATAGGAAGATAATTGAATATTTCGGACATACACAAAACGACTATGTGAATGCTGGCATTCTCCGATTTCGGACATTTACAGCAACATATAAATAAATAAATAAATAAATAAATAAATAATGTATTTCGAAATTAAATCATCATTTCACAAATCATTAGGGTAAATAGAAAAAAAAATGGTTTAATTAAAAATTTAATAAATTTATATAAAGATCAAATAACATTAAAAATTATAAATATTTTTACGCTTGAAAACTTCTTATTGACAGCAATTTTGATTTTTAAACAAAAATGTATTCATTCCAGTTGGTTAGAAAAATTAATTTTAGAATAACAGCAAATTTAATGAATGAGATATCAGTCATGTGAATCAAGAATACCTCTGAATTAAAGTAAATTTAACATAAAAGTCGAGTTCAATATAATACCTTTATATATATAAAGTTTTACGTAAAAATTTTAAACTTACAATACAAAATCACACAAATAAAGAAAAATAAACTAAATGGTGTATTTCGTTATTAAATTATCATTTTACAAGTTATTAGGGTTAATTAAATAATAGTTTACTTTTAGATTTCATGTAGTTTTATAAAAATCAATTTACCTTTAAAAGTGTAAACATTTCTTACACCTAAATACTTCATGTTTATAGAGATTTTGATTTCTAAAATAAAATGCATTCGCTCCAGTTTATTCGAAAAATAATTATAGAATTAATACAAATTTGATGCATAAAATATCAATCATGTAAATGAAGAATGACTTTGAATTAAATTCAATTAGCATAAAAAATGAATTTAATAAAATTCTTATATCATATGTCGTACCTAAAGAAATTACGGAAGACCATTTAATTCGTTTTAACTAACAACTACTAAAATTTTAAACTGCCAACGACTGACTAATAAATCCTGTTTATTTTTTTCTTTCTACAACTGTTACTTGTTCTTGCAGTTTATGGTTGTAGCTGATAATGCGGATAAACTATTATAGTAATAAATCTAACTTTAAAAATCAAACACATGATTTTCCGTTTAAAATATTTATATAATATAACTGGTTAATACCTAATATAATTGGTTTATACCTAATATAACAATGTTATAGTTTAACTGTAATTATTTGTTTTTCAATCTATAAATCTAACACATGGTTTTACATGATGTTAATATGTTTAGGCTAATTTCAATTCAAAAATGAGTTTAACTATATCGAATGAAATTTATTTTACGAAAAATCGAATTAATGTCATTTAATTAATAGAAAATCGAATATTTAGTAGACTGATTAGTAATAAAGTTGAACTATAAAGTAACATTGTGTACCATGATATAAAATAAGCTATCAATAGACATTATTTTAAATTAAAAAAATTAACATAATAAATTTTAAAGTGTAGAGACTCTTTTTTTAAAAAATCATATATATTTAAATGTACATACAAGTACGCAATATATTATATAATACTTTACAACGGTACATTTACATACAGCTTTGCAAGAATATACATGTATATATAGATTCTCTATTTCTCGTGGACTTAAAAAAATAAATCATATTTTCAACAGACATATGGACAGTTTTTTCGTTCTAAATTAATTCACTGTAACCTCATTCTGAATGACGGCTCAATCTATTATAATTTCAAAGATTTATTGGAAAAACTCCCAGTATTGAAATTAGGTCTCTATTCACGGTTTGACACTTACATTGAATGAAACTAAAAACCTTATAACTAGAACACTAAACATGAAATGTATTCATGCATATAAGTCAATGTTGTATGTGTTTTAGAAAATACATTGATTTGGTATATAATCACATTCCGACAGCATTCCTTATATTTAGCTGAAGATTAATTTCGATAGAGGAATATATATATATTTTTAACTTATCTAAAACAGGATTCATATTATTTAAAAATAATTTTATTTTGTGGCATTGGAATAGTAACTAATGTAATAACGCAGAAATATTGTATGATATATACATACAGCGCGTATCGAAATGATAGGTCCACCCGAATTTTTCAAAATTTCGACTCTTAATTGAGAATAAGAATCACTTTTTTTGGTAGAGATAATTAATCAGTAATTGTTATAACTATTTATGTAGACGTTTCTTAAAAATAAATAATTCCTTTTTATTTTATGCAAATTTTCATTTTCAGACCGTTTCGAAAAGATAGGTCCGCCTTCAGAAATTTTGCACCAATCACGTTTATTTCCAAAAAAATTGCATAAATATCGTTGCTTAGTCTTGCTGCGGGATTATGCTGGCTGTTGTGGAGGTATTTAAGCAGATTTGAACATCACGTTGTAATCAAACGAAATGGGTCATTGTTGCAGTCTTCCGCTGGTTGAGCAGGGGAAAATTGATGCATTTAAAACGTGTGGAAAATCGAATAGAGAAATAGGTAAACTTTTAAACAGATCACATAATGTTGTAAACAATTATTTGCGACTTAGAAATGCTTATGGCAGTAAAAAATCATCTGGCCGCCCATCAAAAGTGACACCCCGACAAAGAAGGAATATCGTAAAGGAGTTAAAATCTGGAAATATGAGCTTATCCACTGTGGCCAGACAACAAAATCCTCCAATATCAAAATCTGCAGGCCATAGAGTGGTAAAGAAGTTCGGCAATATAGTTTACGTGAAGAGGAAAGCGGCTTTGAAAATGACTAAAAAGCACAAAGAAAAGAGATTGAAATTCGCACATGAAGTGATGTCCTGGAAACAAGATTGGCATCGTGTGATATTCCGTGATGAAAAAAAATTCAACCTGGATGGTCCAGATGGCTGGCAGTACTACTGGCACGATCTGCGTAACGATAGACATATATTCTCGAAGAGGCAAGCTGGTGGTGGTTCCGTTATGGTATGGGCCGGATTCGGAGGTGCATGAAAAACTGATATAGCATTTGTAGACAATCGTTTGAATGCTGCAGGCTATCAACAGCTGCTTGAACAATATTTTCATCCACAAGCAGAGCACATTGGGGGCCCATTCTTCATGTTCCAACAGGACAATGCTCCTGTGCATACTGCAAAGTCCACTTTCGAATGGTTTCTGGATAATGGTGTACATGTTATCGATTGGCCACCTTGCAGCCCCGACCTGAATTCGGTAGAAAACATGTAGGGTATACTCGCAAGAGCGGTGTATGCAGGCGGAAGGTAGTACAACAGTACTGCAGACTTGAAAAAGGCTATTTCCTCCGAATGGTCAAAAATCGAGAAAAAGTGTTTACAAAATCTTGTAGAAACCATGCCGAATAGGATTTATGAGCTTATGCTGAAACAAGGCGGAAAAATTTCGTATTAATTCAACATTAATTTGATGCTTGGTTCACTGGACCTATCTTTTTGAAACAGCTTTTTCATGTAATTTTTGTTTTCCTTATTATTCCTATTATTTGTATATTATTCATGTATTATTTTACATTGAATGAAGTAATGTAGTTTATAAAATAGAACTTTGTACACAATAAAACCTTTTTTACCAACATAACTTTCGTCTTTACTGGTGGACCTATCATTTCGACACGCACTGTACTTACATTAGAAGTGCATATATATATAATGATTTTAATAATGTAGTACCTTGCAATTTTGGGGAGACTAGGGATACTTGATCCCCAAGGAGATTTGAACCCACTGATATCTCGCAATTTTTTTTAATTTGTATCCTGAAATTGGCAACACTTTATGGATGCCATGTTAAATAAATGTCTGATTTAATTCATTGTGAGAAAATCAAAACATGCAGAAATAAATTTGAGCGTGGAGTTCCTTTTCAATTCATTTTTATTTTTCAACTAGTGTTTAAAAATTAATTTAAGCATTTTGCATATAAATAACTGAATTCTCTCTTTTTTTTTTTTTTTTTTTTTTTTTTTTTTCACTACTAGTATACATTCTTCTGAGTTAATAACAAATAATAAATAAGTAATTCCAATTACGGTGTAGATACTAAAAGAGAAAATATGGCATTATTATCACTGGGGATACTTGTTCCCTTTTACTACGGGAGAATAGATCCGAGGGATCAAATTTTACATAGTGAGGATAAGGATGATTAAGTATCACAAGTCATATTCATAAAGATTATCTGTCTACAAATATTAATTCTTCTTCTTCTACTTTTTTTTTTTTTTTTTTTTTTTTTTTTTAAGGAAATGTCTTTTATACGAAAAAAAAAGTGCTGGTAGATAGAATGAAACATCAACAAGAAAAAAGGTCACAAGAAATGTCACAACATTCCTATGAAAATAGCATTCAGTCAATGTTTCATTCTGATTTTAATCAGCTTTCTACATCATCTAGAGAACTCAGAAATGACCAGGCCCGACCCTAAAGCTGCACTAAAATAAATAAATAAATAAATAAAAAGTGTCGGTAGAAGCAATATATGAGTAAATACTAGAGTGATACTTCAGAAAAACTAGCTATCAAAATAGAATTTATGGACAAAAAAAAAAAAAAAAAAAAAAAAAAGAAAAAGAAAAAGAAAGAAAGAAAGAAATAGAGCTTAAAATAGTTATCAGAAAAGCAAAATTTAATTTGAAAACAGAGAAAATCTTAAAAAAACTTGAAAAATCATAAGTTAATCTAAAGATGATGATGTTCCTTAATCATCTGATTCTGAATATGACATACAAGACAATATTGAAACTTAGGATGCTACAAATAGATGAAGCGTGAAAATCTGAGGCCAATAAAGAATTCAAGTTATCAAATAAAGGTTCAATTATTATACGTTTTGAGTCTGGAAAAAAAAAAAAAAAAAAAAAAAAAAACCTTAATCGTTATATCTTGAAAGAATTAAGATTATATATATATAAAAAAAAAAAAAAAACAGTGGAAGGATTTCTAACGAAATGTGTGAAGAAGAGGGACTATAAGGCCTTTTGATGGCCTGAAAAGTAGGACATACATAAAGTAGGACGATCTCAAATTGTGAAAAATTACCAAAGCCAATCTTTAAATTTTGTATTAAACATACTGGATTTCTTATTTTCCTAAAGATACTTCGAAAGTTAAACAGTTCAACTTTATTTTTTTATTGACTATATTATTATTATTATTATTTTACATGAAGACATGTATAATTGTGTTGTTTTTTATTTATGAATTTTGTTAATTATAAACATAATGCAACAATGAGTATATAATGTAACAAAATAAATGTCATATATCTTCAGACTTTTGCATATGATTTAAAAAACTAAGCATGCGGGAGACTTGATCATGAGGAATCAAATTTCCCATGTCTACTGATTAAATCTCCCATAATTGTGGACATTTTCCCCTTTTTCGGTTCTTCACATTTTTAATTTCTCTTACCCATAGGGTCGAGAAAGTATAGCTTTAGGGTTAAATTTTCGAAAGTGAGTTTTTGTAATATTTGCATGTTTTGAGGTCCCCTGAATAAGAAAATCATGGTTTTAGCGAAAGCCCTGTGTGTCTGTCTGTCTGTCTGTGTGTCTGTTATCAGCATATCTCAAGAACAAATTGTAGCAGAATTTCCAAACTTAACATTCTAAATGTGTATCATATAGGGATGCTACAGTAAGCTTTTCGTTGAGGTGAAGCAAATGGTTCGGTACAAGGACACTCAAAAGTATTCAAATGCATGATGTATATGGGGGAAATTGCAGTGAAGTAGATTTTAACGGCTATAGACTGCACTATACCAAATGAAACGAATATATGCTTTTTGTAATAGAGATAGTCAACTGGGAAAAAAGTTTTGTGTATGTACGAGCCTCACCTTCCCCCCTGGGGGGAAGTCCCCCCTCGAGGGGAGTAAATTTTCATGATGGATATTTT
>CAWVNO010000225.1:0-26000 GCA_963930645.1 Salticus scenicus
CAATTAAAGAAATAAAATATTACTAAATGTAAATGGTATTACTGAAAACGTTTACAAAAAATTAGCTGATTGACACTTGAATATAAGTAAATTAGCCAGCCGATTATTCGGTATTCGGCCGAATAGTTACTATTCGATTTGAAAAATATTCGGTCAAAACTGCTATCCAGTGCATCCCTAATATGAATACTTTTTTTCAATTTTTTTTTTTTTTTTTTTTTTTTTTTTTTTTGAGGTGCTTGCATATTATCTTCATGCCACTAAATAATCGCCAATTTTTAAATATAAATAATGTGGTAAATTCATAATTAACTAGCAGGCTTTGCACGCATCGCTGGTCATTATATTGAAATTAATTCTCAAAATTCCCTATCATTAATTATAATAATTAAAAAAAAAATCTTTGAAATCAGTCAAAATCCAAGTTAAAGTTCTCGCTACCTTCGGTAGCAGTTTTCCTGCTCGCCACACTTCACAAAATCCTTTTACAGTGCATGTTGCATACACATACCTAACTGACACATTAAAAAAATCGGGATTCTGAGATTATTTAAAGGAGAGTTATGTTTTAAAATGTGTTTTTTAGCTAACCTCCCCACCCCGCTCTTAAAGGAAAGGAGGAGGGAATTTCGCAAAATATCTTTGTATTATGAGTTAAATACATATAACTGACCCACACATTGAAAATCTTCCTAAGATAATTTACTGCAGAATTACACATTTGTGTTACATGTTATTGTGTTACACAATACATGTTTTCCCCCTGCCCCTCAGGGGAGGTAGGGTGGAGTTTCACAAAATCACTTTGTAGTGTGTGTTGAATACGCATATACAGTCCACACATCAAAAATTGCTATTCTAAAATTATTTGGATCAGAGTTAGGCATGGAAACATGTTTTTACCCCCTCCCCCCCCCAACCCTCAAGGGGGGATAGCATGGCATTTCAAATAATCCCTTTCCATTTTGTGTGTTTGAGTATGCATAACCAATAGGCATATAAAAAAAATCGCCTACCTGAGATAATTTGGAGCAGAAATACTCTTTAAAGCGTGTTTTTCCCCCATTCCTCGCCCTTAAAGGGGGGGAGGGGAATTTTCACAAAATCCTTGTATAGTGCGTGTTGGGAACATATAACAAGCCAGCACATAAAAAATCGCCTAAGATAGTTTGGAGCAGAGTCTCGCATGGAAACATGATTCCCCCACCCCACCCCCTAGGCGAATAAGGTGGAATTTTGCAAAATCCCTTTATAGTGTGTGTCTTGATTATGCATAACCAATTGACATATAAAAAAAAATTGCTATTCTGAGATAATTTGGAGCAGAGTTACTCTTAAAAGCGTTTTTTGCCCCCTTCCCCGCCGTTGAAGGGGGGAGAAATTTCATAAGATATATATAATGCGTGTATATATGCTTTATAATGCGTGTTGGAAAAGCATAAACAACCCACACATAAAAATTAATCTTATTGATATAATTTGAAGCAAAGTTATGCTTGGAAACATGCTTTTTGCCCCCCCCATCCCCCAAGGGGGGAATAGGACAGAATTTTACAAAATCCCTTTGTAGTATGTGTCTTGAGTATGCATAACCAATTGACATATCAACAAATCGTTATCCTGAGATAATTTGGAGCAGAATTACTCTTATATTCGTGTTTTGCCTCCTCCCTCCTTTAAAGGGGGGGGGGAGGGAGAAATTTCATCAAATCCCTTTACTGTTCGTGTTGTGGAGGCATAAACAACCCACATATAAAATTTAATTTTGCTGAGATAATTTTAAGCAATGTATACTTGGAAACGGGTTTATCGCCCCTTACGCAAAATTTAATTACAATGGGTGTTGGGAACACATAAATAAGCCGGACACTAAAACTTGTAACCTCAGCTCCTATAGATTTCCCCGGATGAATTCAGCGCTAAAATGGGGCTTGAATTTGTCCCCTCATAACTACCCCCCAAAATCGCAAAAACACAAAAATGAGTTTTTGGAAATATCCCCAAGAAGGTTCTTGGCGGTTTTCTATATCTTTGTGCTATTATTGGTAGAGTTTTACTCGAAAATCCGTATTTTTCTAAAGTTGCCTCCGAAAATTGTTTTCACCCCCACCCTTAAAAATCCAAAATCGCAGAAAATAGTTTTTTTTGTACTCAAGTATAGTCTCTCCCTCTGAAATTTCTTCACAGTGAAGCAATTTGGAGTTGAGTTATGCTTATAAAGGGATTTTTGCCTTCTGTCCCCCCTCCCCCCCAGGGGGAATGAGGGGATATTTCACAAAATCCCATCTTAGTGGGCATCAGTGTCCTAAAACTAACGTGATTACCAAAATTTGCGACTCTTATCTTCCATAGAATCGCCACAGCTGTGTTGAGTCGGTGATCAGTGAGTTTACTCTTTTATATATACAGATAACTGTTTATAATTTATTTTTATTTACTGATACATTATTACATGTATCTATGGTACTGTACACACCAGTTACAATAGTACTTAAATGTACCAATAAATTTAATTGTATTTGGCTGAGTATAAATCTCAAAATGTACAATATTCGATTCTGTAGCAATTATTATCAAGAGTGTATGTATGTAAGCTTCACACATATGAAAAACAAAAAATAAATAAACAAATAAAAAAGATAAACTATGGAGGAAATTCGAAGTGGAACACTATAAATTGGTAACGACACAAAATACCAGATTGAAAGAAACAGTCCTGTCGTACTAAAAAAAAAAAATTGTGTGCCGCTACCATATTTTCTATAAATCTATCTGTATTGTAGCAATCACTTTCAAGCACGTTTGTAAGCTACATGCACAAGAAAATTAAAATATATATATATCATTGGTATTGCTACCTTATTGTGTATGAATCACAAAACTCGGTTCTGTAGCAATTACTGTCATGCACATATGTACTCTTTTGCACATGAAAAAAAACAGCCTTCATTGTTTGCCGCTACCTTACAGTGCATGAATCTAAAATATGCAGGAAAATCCATATTACAACATTCACCACAGTTCACGTATGCACACTTCACACACATAAAAAAAAAACCACTGTGTTCTGTTACCTTGCTGTGTATCAATCTCAAAATGCACAAAAATCTGTTTCGTAGCAATCACTATCATACACGTATTTACACTTCATGCAACCAAAAACAAAAAATTCTAATTCTCCTATATTATGCATGATTTTTCATGCTTAATACTGTCCTATTAAATAAATCCTTATAAACATATTTAAAATATACAACCTTTTATTAACTTCATGTCTTTGAGACATGAAGTTAATAAAATGTTGTATATTTTATAAGTTAATAATGTCTTTGAGACATGAAGTTAATTGTATATTTTAAATATGTTTATAATAAGTGCTTCATGGTATATATATATTTTTTTAATAAATCCTTGTCTAAGAACATGACTCAAAATGACTTTTTTTACAAAACAGTATTAAGTGCAGTATTTATTTGCTGACGACTGAAATATGAAATTGTTGTCAGTAAAGACAAATCATATTAGTCATTCGAAAATAATTAATTCCTTACAACTGTTGTGTGAGTATGAGTGATTAAAAATTTTCCGAAGTTAAAATGAAGTAATAATATTGTTATAAGTAACAATTTTATGCAATATTTATATTTTTATATAATGTGGTATTTTATATTAATGAAATAAATATAATAGGTAGATGATGAAAAAAATTAAGTAATTTTAGATACACCAAGTATTTATTGTTATTACTATTAAAGCATCTGAATTAATTTGAAATTTATGTTAAAGCAAATAAAGATTATTTAGTGTTTATTAGCAAAATGTTAAAATCGAAATGAAAACAACGACGATTACAAAGCATATAACAATTTGAAACCATCGGAATTTTCCTAGCTATTCAGACAGAGAGAGAGAAAAAAAGCATAAAATATTCAATGTAATAAATATTAAGGAAAAGAACTGAGAGGATGATGTAGTTATTTATGGCAGTATGTAGTTATGATATAGGTAGGTTTTATTTCGTCGCAGAGAAATATCACAGTTTCTTTATCCAGACTGTATAGTTTGGTGAATCTCACATCTAGAAGAAGATCGATTTTTTAAAATATTTTCTCAGAATTCTTCTATTTTGTTCGAAATCCATTAAAAGTGACAGAAATAATGTAGACGCCATATTGAAAAATTCTTCTACAATTCGCTTTCGACAACGTCTCGCAAACACAGTGGGCTTCGTTTTGATAACGAATGTTTACTTTCGAGACCGTCTCGAAAAATGTGGAATAAAGTAGCAAACTGAGAAAACGGTATTCAGGTTTCGTTTCGGTACGTCATGTTGACGTCACTCTCGATCTCGAGATGATCTCGATGAGAATAAAGTAAGCCTCAAAATCCCTATTTCCAGGACTCTCACAAATTTCACAATGACAAAATTTGAGCATTAAAATTAAAGATAACAGGGAAAATATATAAAAACACTATATAAATAGACTGGGAATTGTAGGTTGGTTGTCCTACAACAGTTAACAGTTACAAAAAATAACTGTTTGTGACGTTACCTTGCACAGCTCTATTATTATTTTCAAGTTTTAACTCTCTAATGGCTGATGCCAAAAAACTTTTTCGGCATCAAAAATTTTGCTCATTACAAGGAGGTTTAATATATGGAGTGGGTCTTCTTCTACTACTCAACGCTACCGGGATGAAGCCGCGCCACTCCCCCTATCTTTCTCAAAACATTGCCGCTAGTAATAGAAATACATGCATTTGTTTGTGCTAAACAATGCTTAATTGAAAATATTCTCATAACTTTTGACATTTGAACCAAAATGTAATGTTAATGTGTTAAAGATCGTTCTGATCGTTGTCTCGAGTAATTTGCGATTTTTACTTTTAAAATAATCCTTAAATTCTGAAGCACATGTTTGTATGCAATATTGATTTTATTTGCGTGATTTTTTTTTTTTTTTTTTTTTTTTTTTTTTTTTTTAAGGGGGAATTTTTGGAATAAAATTGGGATTCATTTTTTATTGTGTTTCAGAATTGGATTAGCCTAACTCACAGCTCTTTTTAATCGTAAACATTCTTTGAAGTTTTATTAATTGATCTATCCAAAAGTTTGCATCAGGTTATAATGTTACAAATAAGATCATAATTTTGCATGGTTTTATTTATCTTGATCATATTAAAGCATCGTTATAATGAAACAGCTTTAATAAATATTATAATTAATGAATTATAAATATTTTTTATTATCATTTTATGACTGCATATCAATTTCATATGACTGCTTAGCCTAAATAAAATTACATTTTTTTCAAATCAGAGTATTGAACCTGCTCACATTAAATTAGATATTCTCTCCACATCTGAAAAGTTTTTTTCCCTAAAATTTCAAGTGTTTTTAAGGAATTCATAATCACCCTTGGGAGTATTCTGTAGCATGTTATCTTTTCTGTTGAAACTTTTTTTTTTTTTTTTTTTTTTTTTTTTTTGAATCCTGAATAAAATAAATATATAAAAACTTCTCTTTCAGAATCTAGATTTTTTTTTTCTTTTTAATGGCTGCAGAATTGTTATTGAGTGCATGTGAGTGTTTTTTATATCTCATGCCTCAGTGACATTTCTCCGGCTAAATTTTTATGTCTTCATCATCTTCATGAATTCCAAATGAAGTTGCGACAGTTGATCTTTCTCATATTCTATATCACCTGGTCTGTTCTCTGCTGTCAGTAAGTATGCATGTTCATGATAGCCATGCGGATAATTGTTTTTCCCCTTACCTGACTTAAGTTTTGGAAAGATTGAAAATAAATAACAATAGGTAAATTGCATAATATAAAGATATAATAAAACGTATATCCGAGAAACTCAGATAACTTCTGTCAGGTCTGTTTGATTGCGTGCTTAATCTAAGAATTTTTAAAACCTAAATTTTCAAGGCTGTAAATATACTTTTTAACTCCCCTCCTCCCCCCCCCCCAAATAATAATAATAATAATAATTTTACACTTCCAAAAGTTTGTGTAATCAATTGCTCACCTCCAAATACTTTACAAGACAAATTTTCAAGGCCATGTTAGGAACAGATATTTTGCATGTATATCGAATCATAATAATCAATCAACATAAAAATAAGTCTCGGCCCTAGTCTGGCCCAAAGTAAAAACAGAAATATCAATCAAGGCCAAACACTATGTAAAAACAAAAATAAATAAAGCAATTGAAAACAAAAATGAAAATCTGTTTTCTGCCAACTTTTAGAAGTTTCGACAATAATTTCGACAATAATGTGTCTTTCTCAACAAATATGGGAAGTATTTGATAATGTATCAGTGATGCAAGACTTTATTGTATGGCATGCATACACATACCCGAATGTTCATGTTTTACAAGGTGTGTCTGCATTTCATTGCAACTATACCCTGTATTATAGAGAAATATTTTATTATGCTTTATTTCAGGTTACATAGATAGAAAACGCTTTTATATCAGAAGGAAAACTGAAAAAAGCCTTTGCAGGGTAAAATAGAGGCTCGGGCTGGCTAATATAAAGATGAAGAATTATAAAATAATTTTATTTGTTTATATTATAGATCTTAGTTCTGATCGTAATTTTTAGATACATGAAAATAAAATTATTTTAGGTCAAAATTACCTATACCACAAAGGAAAACTTTTTCAAGCAGTCTTGTAATTTGATGTGTTTGGTGTTTTGGGAGGAAGGCTGATTGACTAATCTAGGGACCTAGACCTGAAGAGAAGTGCCCTCTGTGAAGGTTTTCCTAAGGGTCCCTAGCCCATATATACGCAAGTTTCGGAGAAAATCACAGAAAACTCCGAACGACTAGACTGACGAGCGTGACCTGGGATCAAACCCGGCACTTCATGTCTACTAGCTTTGAGCGCAGAACCGCTTGCTTGCTGGTGGGTCTTTGGTAATTTGAATGAATGTTGGTTACTTTTTTAATGAAACAGTTAAATGTTAAAAGCTAATTATATTCTGAAGAAATATTTTCCCATTAATTTTAAACTATTGCTCGTACACAAATAAATTATAACTTGCCTAATTACTGTTTCTCTAACCTAATAACTGCGATTTCAAAAATCACTTTTAAAAGTTTTTTTTTTTTTTTTTTTTTTTCATTTAAAATCTTTGTATCAAATTTGATTTCTCTTTCAAGAAAAGCTTTAACATTATAAGTATTACAAAAATAATAAATATTCATAGATATTTTAATAAGAAATTTTAATTTCATGTCAGGATTTAAACTGCCATTAAACACTGACCTTTTTAACATTTTGTTAAACGATTATTGTATTTTGATAAAATAGGTTAGCAAGAATTTTGCTAAAAAGGTAAAACTGGATTATTACATAAAATATCTCTATATAACCCCTTCTAATTTTTATTCAAGTATTTGCTGGCAAAAATTACAAAACGACTGAAAATATCGCGAGTCGTTATTAATTAGTATACTTTGATTTAATTTACACTTTTAATGGTTGAATTTAAATGCAAAATTATTTAAAAATTAAATTTCAAGATTTCAGACTTTGCCTTATAGATGCATTCTTAGTACTAATATTGCGTTTGTTGAAATCTAAACATACAATAAACTGATTCATGTTTCTTAAATTCGAATTATGGATACTTGGTTAAAATCATAAGTGAACAAAAGTAATAGAAAACAAAGTTAAGGATAAAAAATACTTAGTACTAATATTGTGTTAGTTTTTTGTATGTTTAGATTTCAAGAAATTCATGTTTCTTAAATCACAATTATGGATACTTGGTTAAAATCATCAGTGAACAAAAGAAATAGAAAACAAAATTAAGGATAACTAAATTGACCCCCACATTCAGATGTCCGCTGTTAAGGATCCTTAACTAAAGATCTTTAACACAAAGTTAAAGATTTTTCCTTAAACTGCAATTCAGACCGGCCAAGAATAAGGATCCTTAACGTCTACGTCACGATTTCGGACTATTTCGGCTTTCTTTACTTCCGATTTTATCTTCGGTAATCTTCGGGCTCTAATATCGATTATATGACTGATAAGCCAATCAGAATACAGAATCGCATAAAAATATCGAATAATACGAATAAATCTCAAATTCGAATAATAGTTTGTTGTTATTTTGTACTCGCCGTAATTATAGACGAAAATTGTAGAAAAAGAAAAGTTTTCATCTTACTTCTATTATAATTACATTTTTATCTATAATATACAATTAATATTTTATTCAGATACACTTGATTTAAAATAAAACCTTATACTTTAGTAAATAGTTATTAAAATATATATATATAATAATAGTATGTTGTTGACATTGAAAGGTTGAAGTTTTAATAAGTATTCAGAAATGATTTCATTTAAATTTTCTTTATTTAAAAAATAGCTTTATATTTTGTAAATGGAAGAAGGAATACATGGATTGCATATTAAATGCAGTGAACAAATATTTTAACTGAATAATGCTGGATATTTTCTTTTATTCAGTTGTCTTTTATGCGTTTTAATTTACTAATTCGCATAATAAACTTAATTTTCACAAAATTCAAAATTTGTAATGATTTTTATTTATTTGCTTATTATCGTATTTATTTTTAAATAAAATTACAGTCGTAGCGTTGGTTTACAATTTTTTTGCAATGAAAACAAAAGATATTGCAACTTAATGTAAAGTTTTGCAGAAAGAAAATGTTATCAATTTTTCCAAGCTCATTTATTAAATTAACAATGTATGATAGTGTCGAAATGTCCACCTTCTAAAATTTAACTTTTAGGCTTTAATAAGCATAAAATTTAAATATAGCATTTACTTCAACAATCTACACTATTGCTCATGTTATTGCTCATGCTCACCCACTAGCAGGTCAGTATTTTAAAATGAAATCCTATGCTGCACGCGTGTATTCCTTCACCATCCTTATGATTTCTCAAAATTCCATGTTATTATTCATAATCTTTCATTCTTAAAAAAAGGAATTAAAAAAGAAATCATTTAGAATCGGGTAAAAACACACCGGGCCCCTCTCCCTTCGGCAGCACAGACCCATGTGCGCTGTACACACGTGCGCTGCATGCACATATTCCTTCTTAAGTCAAACTTTTATTCTTAAGAAAAGAAAATTTAAAAAATCCTTTATCTTTGGGTAAAAAGTCGGACTGGGTCCCCACTGCCTTCGACAGCGCAGTCCCGTGTGTGCTGCGCGTGCACAGGTTAGTGGATATGTGCGCTGTGCGCGCCTATTGCTTCCCCACCCTTCCAGCCCCTCCTAATTAACCTACATATACCAATTTTGAACTGCCTAACTCAATTAGCTGCGATGCAAAAGAAAACCTAATCAGGAAACCTCAAAACGTGTAAATGGGGTGAAATCTCGAATTCCATTTTCGATAATATAAAAGTACTTTAAAATATCTTTTGAATGATGTATTACAAAAAATTTAATCATAATTAGAATCTGAAATATTGAAATTTTAAAATATTACAGCGCCATCTGTCGGTAGAAATTTCTGTAATCTACTGTTCGATTCCAAATAAACAAAGCTTTCAAATGATGAAATTATTTTAATTAGTAGCTGAGATACAAAAGAAAACTGATTCAGAAGGCCTCAAAACATGTAAATTAGGTGAAATCTCGAATTCCACTTTCGTTAATATAAAAGTACTTTAAAATATGTTTCAAATGATGTATTAAAAAAATGTAATCATGATTAGAATTTAAAATATTACAGCGCCATCTGGTGGAGGAAATTTCTGTAATGTACTGAACAATTCCAAGTCAACAAAGCTTTCAAATGATGTATTACTTAAGAAATTATTTCAATTAGTAGCTGAGATACAAAAGATAACCGATTCAGGAAACCTCAAAACGTCTAAATCGGGTGAAATCTCGAATCCCACTTTCGATAATATAAAAGTACTCTAAAATATCTTTCAAATGATGCATTAAAAATAATTTAATCGTGATTAGAATTCGAAATATTGAAATTTTAAAAAATTACAGCGCCATCTGGCGGTAGAAATTTCTGTAATCTACTGTTCAATTCCAAATCAATAAAGCTTTCAATTGATGTATTACTTATGAAATTATTTAATTTAGTAGCTGAGATACAAAAGAAAACCTAATCAGGACACCTTAAAACATGTAAATCACGTGAAATCTCAAATTTCATTACATATGGTAGTTGATTAATTTAAGGCGACAGAGATTTGTGGCGTCTACTCTTGAAATTCAATTCAAATAAGTTTTAAAATGGCATATTACTTTTGAAATTATGCGAATTAGAAGCTGAGATACAACAATGATAAAACGATTTATGTCTGGCTTTTTCGTGGTTTCTCCAAAACTTACGTAATTCTGGGCTAAATACTGTTAAAAATCCATAGTATGAAATGTGAACGGAGTATCAGAATTCGAAACTCTGCAAAATATAAAAAAATAAAAGCATTCTGGATTTTCCGTCATTTTCTCTGAAACAACCGTTCCTTTTATACATTTTTGCCTCCCCCCCCCCTTTCCGTCTCTTCTAATAATTTTGCACTTGAAAATATCCGTAATCGATTTATCTTGCCTTAAAACCTAATAATACCAATTTCAAACGCTGTAACTCATTTTTCTGTTTTTGCCCCTTCCCCTCCTCGAGCCCTTCCTAATAATTCTACACTTCCAAAAATATTCACAATTGAATTATCGGGCATTAAAATCACATATTATGAAATTTCAACGGTATATCTCAATTTAAAACAAAACTTAATCTTACATTGTGTTTTGGTCATATGAGTCGTGATAAATATAATTCCCAATAAAAATGTAATTTTTTTGTTTATTCACACATTTTCAAGAAAATTGAACAGTAGCTTTATAATATGCTGTTAGGTCGAATATTAATTCAAATGTAACGTGAATAAAAATTTGAAAATTGCAATTTCTCCCCCCCCCCCCCCCACTATAAAACACGTGACATCTTAATCGGTTACAATCATTTTCTTTTTCATCTCAGACAGTAGTCGGACATTTGAAATGATGTTCCCACAAAAAATTCATACTTCAGTTAATTTTAAAAAATCTAATTGTTGTACCGATAAGCCGCTCGCACTCTAAGATTCAGAAAAATTGCCCCTTTCATTTGATACTAAATTTTTAACGATCAGACTAATATTTCTAAGGTATTTCCCACTTTTTCTTTTGATTAGACATGAGTCGACATTTTAATTAATATCTCCACAACTAATTAAAATTTTTAAATTCTGTTTTCAGGAGGACCTTGGAAAAGGCTCCAGAGCATCCGTATGTCAATTCTTGTGCTTATGCGTTCAATAGAGGCTGAACGTATATAAGAACAGACAAACCTTTCCTTTTATTATTATAGATTATCGCAGATCGATGGTTTAACCATTCGTTTTAAAGGTATTGGCGAGCTCTTTTGAAAGATACCCATCATGAAAATTTACTCCCCTCAAGGGGGGGGGGGGCTTCTCCCCGCTCCTACATACACAAAAAAATTTTCCCAGTTGAATATCTCAATAACAAAAAATATATATTTGGTTTAGTGCAGTCTATAGATGTTAAACTCTACCTACTTGCAATTTCCCCCATAGACGTAATGTATTTAAATACTTTTGAGTGTCCCTGTACATGAACCATTTGCTTCATCTCAACAAAAAGCTTACTGCAGCATCCCTATATGATACACATTTAGAATACCAGGGCCCGAAATTTCAACCCATCTTACACTCGCCGAAAAAAAAAGTTTTACTCGCCACAAAATAGGGTTGTATTTTTTTTTTTTTTTTTTTTTTTTTTTTTTTTTTCATTTTACGCATTTCGGGATTTTATTTTTTCTAACTATTTGAAATTGTTTTACAAATATGCCTAAAATTATATATATCAAAAGTGTGTCATAATGTCTCATGATCATCTATAATCAAAAATCATTACCATTTGAGATTTGAAAAAGATTAAAATACCTAGAAATGCAAAGAATCATTATTTATTTCCCTTTTTACATCAGAAACGTCTTTTTCGTCAATTTTATTTTTGTAATCAGACGAAATGTCAATGAGTATAACTTGTTCATTGTTGTCATTCGAAATAGCCATTTCGGAATTAATTTTTCAATAAAATCATTGATTACAAATTATAACAGTGGGCTCGTGTATTTTCGCGCTACTTGAAGAAATCACAATGGAAAAAACGAAGCTGCCCAAAGAGATAAAAACTTTTATGCATGCACTAAGCATTTCTCCTTTTCCAGGCTGGGGCGATCATCGGGCAGTGCGCACACAGACTCGGCACTCCGAGAAGAGAAATAGAGAGGTTAAATATGAAGTTATAAGATTGCAAGATTATGCCATATATAAATGTATAAAAATAACTCTGTCGCCTTATCGTGTAAGAATTCTATCTATAACTACAGTACCTGGCCAAATTATTAGACCAAAGAAAATATTTAAAGTATTTGGAAATTGGAAGTTTATTATACCTGACCTGCTCAAAATTATTATTGTTTGATTAGTGTTACCTTAAGTTTATTACAGAAACTTTATTACAGAAACATTTACAAGCTGGCAACACAAGACAGTTAGTAATTATTCTGTGATACAGTGGAATAGGTATAAACTTGCATTATAACGTAAAATTTGTTCTGCTTGTTTATTTTGGATTGAAGCGAATATTTTGCTGCAAAAAGTAAGTTCTGCATTGTTATTAATATCGCGTGGGATATTTAACATTTTTATTCATTTATTATCATAAAAAGTTTTTGCTCCATTATTTTAGATGGGAAGAAAGGTTGATCTTTCACCAAAGAGAGTAGGGCAGGTTTATGGTCTACTGAAGGCCACTAAACTGACCAAAAATCAAATTGCAGCAAAGGTAGGAGTATCCAGAAGCTCAGAAAAATATTAAAAAGAAAATGGTCTTAAACATAAGTTTGGATCCATCACGGAAGAATAATAGTGGACGAGCTCGTATTACGACGCCGAGGATGGGTCGAAAAATACGACACATTTGTATAAATAACAGAAAGAAACCGCTACGCATGTTAATGAAAGAAGTTCAAAATGAAGGCATCAATATATCAGAAAGAACTTTGAAACGTCGTTTGGCAGAAAATAAACTCATTGCCATGAAACCGGCTCGCAAGCTAAGGCTTACATCAGAAATTATGAAAAAACGCTTGGAGTGGGCAATAAAGTACAAAAATTGGACAATAGAAGACTGGAAAAAGTACATAGCTATTTATTTTGATCAACGATATATTAGCATTTATAATGAATGTAAAGAAATTAAATAAAAAGCAATTTTGTTTAATTTTCAGGTTTGCTTCTCTGATGAATTTTCAACATGTTTTAACCGAAAAAAACAAATTTGTTCGGCAGCGTCCAAACGAGAAATACAAGTCGAATTGTATTGTTCCCACCACCAAGCATCCTCTATCAGTCATGATGTGGTCCGTCATATCAGGAAAAGGTTCTGGTCCTCTCTGTGTGGTCAAAAATACAATGAAATAAAACCAATACATGAAAGTCTTACAAACCAAGCTCATGCCACATATGCAAGAATGGTTTCCTGGAGACGAGGAACCAGTCTTCAGGCATATGGTGCTCCATTCCATAAAGCTAAAAGTGTATCAAAGTATTTAGAGTGAAAAAAATCAAAGTTCTTGATTGCCCTGGTTCCTCACCTGATATGAACCCTATTGAAAATGGTTGGGAGTTGCTGAAAAAAGAAATGTATAAGAAAAATATAACCAATAAGGTAGAGTTGCTGGAATCTTTAACATACCAGTGGAATCACAGTAAACATCTTTAAGAAACCATCCAAGCATGCATAGAAAGTACGCCTCGTCGTGTTAAAGCCCTTTTAGTTGCCAAAGGTGGCCATACGAAACATTGATTTTTCTGTTAAATTTTATTAATCAATTTTTTCTTTCTTCAATAAGTATTGTATTCTAAAAAATTTTTTGTCATTGTATTCCTTAATGTATATGTTTTCGAAATATGAATGAAGAAAATATCTTTTTTAACAAAATTCTTCATTAATAAGGTTGTAAGCATGAAAAAAGGTATAATTTGCCAATGGTCTAATAATTTGGCCAGGTACTGTAGAACAAATTTTTACTCGCCATAGTAAAAATAATGGCGAGCTGGCGAGCGAAAATTTCGCGCCTTGTGAATACCGAGTTTGGAATTTCTGCTACTATTTGTTCTTGAGATATGCTGATAACAGACACACAGACTATTAGCGAAAAACATGATTTTCGTATTCAGGGAACAAAAACTCACGTTCGAAAATTTGATCCTAAAACAATACTCTCTCGACCCTATGGGTAAGAGAAAGTAAAAATATGTTAAAATACTCACTTTTAACCTTTTATGAAAAATAGCTTTAGAAATAATAATAATGTTGTACATACATATGCGTATATATATATATATATTTCTTTATTAAAGGTTTTACCGAATATTTTAAAATCTTTATCTTTTATTTAGTATTTTTGTTTGGATGTAGCATTAGGTTTGTACTGAGGAGAAATTCTTCACAATCGACAACAAAACAAAATCATGAATATATATATATATATGTATATTTTTCCTTTGACAATTATATTCTTATGTAATTGCAATACATGACACACCTGTTAAATATATATAGTATATATACACACATGAATTTTAAATTGAAATAACTAATACACAGAGTAAGTTATATTTTAAATATGCAAAGCAAAAATAAAAAGAATAATTCAGAACATGTGAGCCAACTTTTATAATTACATAATTTTATAAAAATGCAGACTACATACCTTCATTTATTTTGATTTTCATCAACATCGAATTCTAAACATTCTTCTTTTAAATGCCAGCAAGTAGTCATCTTGGATGGCATGGTAGTAAAACATTACATGCCTTCCAAAATTATACTAGCTAGCATGAATGTTCAAGTAAAATAACGCTTCCTCCACGTATGAAAGTTATTCAGATATTCATACATACAGTAATTACAAAATTTAAAATAGAAAGTATACTAGGTAATAAAGAGACTTTAAGTATGCACACAGGTCCCTAAATAAATCTATGAATACTAAAAATAAAAAGCACAACTCAAAATATGTGAGGAAACTTATATAATTAATTACATATTTTAAAAATGCCGAATGGAATACATACCTTAATTAGCTCTTGATTACCATCTCTGTTTTAAGGCCAGCACATTCTTCATTTTAAAGCCAACAAGTAGTCATCTTGCAAGGCATAAAGTAATAAAATTTAATACCTTGCAAAATTCTACCAGCTAGCGTGACTGATGATATTCTCGACTTCCTCTGGCTCAGGTAGCATCTTCTTCTATTCTAATAACCAGTTTCTTTTCCATACCGTCATATGTGATTTAATGAATATTATTTTAAAAAATTCTATTTATTTCTTCTGGGAATGTCTTAAATGAGTGTTAGTATAAACTTTTATTATTAACTATACAAATTAAATTATGCTTAATAATTTTTATAGTCATGAAATTCATAGTATAGGTAATAAAAATATTTATCATAGATAACTACGTAAAAATATATTCACGTATATCTTACCAATTTATAATAAATCTTATTAATAAGTGTTTTCATAAAATATATCAAATTTTCGTATCTGTAATTTAATAACCTTCACTCAACTTATTTTGGAATCAGAAACATATCAAACAGATGAAAATAGCATTTATTTACATTCTTGTTTAATATGAACATAACAAAATTTGGAATATTTGTATACATAAATTCAAAAATTTTAAGTGAAAATCTACATAGTGTGGGAAAGTATACTTATTTTAACAAATATAAACTTACTACCATTATCATGATAGTTAAAAATTGAAATGTTTTCAGGTCTTTTTATCTTTTCTCAAAAAAAAAAAAAAAAAAAAAAAAAAAAACCTGTTTATGTGGTTATTTATTGCAGAAATATCACTCAATAAAATCAGTCACACATTAAATTTATACATTACAAAAGATGGAAGATTAAACGTAAACAATAATAATATTATTGTATCATAGGATCTTAACTGAAGTAATACCTTATAATAATGAGCATATTATGAAATAGACTATTTAAATAACCATGCTATTTAATAATAAGTAAACAGTAGCTACAGTCAAATGACTACTTTCTATATTTCATACTTCCATGAAACAGATTAAACGTAAACAATAATAATCTTTTTGCTTTCATAGGATCTTATAATAATGAGCATGTTATTATGAAATGACTATCATGCTCCTTAATAATAATAAGTAAACGGTACCTACAGTCAAATGTATACTTTCTATATTTCATACTTTCATGAAACCGATTAAACGTAAACAATGTTATTGCATCAGTATCTTAACTGAAGCGATATCTTACAATAATGAGCCTGTTATTATGAAATTGACTATTTAAATAACCATGCGGTTTCATCCTATTATACGGTACCGGTAGCTCATTGAAAGAAATGAAAAATGAAATCGTTTTTGAACGGAATGACAACTATTTACTTTTAACTATAGATAAGCCATGTGAGATAAGCCTTGTTCGCGTTCGCAGTGCATACAAAAAAAATCAAAATTATTTTATTAAGACAGTACAAATGTATCTATAATATCTCATACAGAATGACAGTATAAGTAAGGACTTCAGAAAAATACTTTATTACTTACTTTATTCGAAAAAAAAAAAAAAAATGCAAAATCATCACACACAGAAAAACAAGGTGGCTGCTGGTCTTTAAGTTTAAGGAGAGGTGTAGAGCTATCCTTAAGAATTTAAGGATTCTTACAAGTTAAAGATCTTTAAACGGACATCTGAATTTCTATTTGAAGGAAAGTCGGAAATAAAGATTGTTTACATTTTGATTGACCAATGAAAATGCATCTTTTTAAAGATCTTTAGTTAAGGATCCTTAATAGCGGACATCTGAATGTGGGGGTAAGAAAAAGAAATGAATAGTATCATTACTATCCAAAGGATTAAATTAAATTTCGAAAAAGCTAAAATAGGTCGGCGTTAGTTCACATCCATCGGCAGTCGTGACGTCGTCACTGCTTGTCACATGATCAAAATAGTAGATTGCGTCATCGGTTGCTGCTAGCAGTTTACCTTCATGATTATTTTCTATCATATATTTCAGCGAGTACTGATGGCACAGTGGATAGCGCATCCAACTATAATCTCTGAGTACATCGGTTCGAACCTGAAGTTAGATTTTTTGTGTCATTTTGTAACTTTGTGTTTTAAGTTCATTTTTCATATATTTTAAGTATTTTTGTGTTACTTTTTGATTTAAATACTGAAAAATAAATAAATAATAATAATAAATGCATTTCCTAAGAACTTTCACTCTACATAAATATGCAGAATACATAGAGTGAAATATATATTTCTCTCTCTCTCTTTTTTTTTTTTTTTTTTTTTTTAATATTTAATTTATATATATATATACACACATATAAGAGTTATAATTTTTAGCTTTAAATTTTTGCAATTTTCAACTTATCTTAATTTTAAATTTTCCCTTTATAGGCACCTCTCTTCACTTCCCTAAATCAAAGAAAAGAAAATTTTGAAATATGTAATCTTAATAATTAAGTCCTGGGAAGTTTTCTAAAAGTATTATAAGTAGTTTAAAATTAATAGTAAATAATAATAATTGAGTTAAGTAATAGTACTCTAATTATTACTAGTATGCTATTGATTAAAAAATATGGGGTGACACACACACTTCCTTCTCTTAACTTTCTAGTTATAGAAGCACTTTAATGTGGCATATATTTCGGTGTGTAAGGGGGGGGGGATGGGAGGATCTATCATCACCTTCATTCATTATTTGAATGTTTAACAAACATTCATGAAATATTCATGGTTGTTATAAAACTGAAATATACATTTAAAATTATTCGCAGAACTTTACTCACCCCACTATTGGAAACTTATAGATCTTAAGTCAAAAATTTCAAGTGGCATTCCCATACAATCTTTCAAATACCAAATTTGAACTTCTATAATTTTCATGTTTTTAACTTATAATGATAGCAGACTCTAAGCTAAAAGTCTGATATATGTATTTAGAAAACCACAAAACGTGCAATTGTAGCAAAATTCTAAGTCAAAAATGGCCCAACCAGTTACCAAGTAGCTCTGAGCTCAAAGCTGGTAGACGGGAAGTGCTGGGTTCGATCCCAGATTGCGTACATTGACTTACCATTTGAAATTTTCCATGGTTTTCTCTGAAACTTGTATAAACATGGGCTAGAACCTCTTAGAAAGGCCTCCATGGAGGGCACACCACCTTTGACCTAGGACTCATGTGTTGCCAGTCGGCCTTGCACACAAACACACCTAAATCAAAAATTGGACTCCAAAACAAAATATTGTCTGCCGTATAAGTACGAGAAAGTAATTATAATTTCTGGAGCCCTGTACAAAAATATATTATGCAGTGTATTTGACCTTAATTATTACTCAACACATTTTCTTAGTTCTGCTGATAATGGTCACCTTTTAGTTTCGAAAATGGTACATTTTACAATTCTTATAATGTAAGATTTCAAAAATTTCAGCTTTTGATTGACATAGTTTCTATAATGAAATGATTCATTTAAATATTAAAGATGCGTAAATATTAAACTTTGTGTATATGGTAACAGAGGGCCAAGGCAAAAAAAAAGAAGCATTAGCATAAGACTGAATTCCTAGTTTGTTTGAATAGTCAAAAATTAAATTTATTTAATTTTGAAGATACTGGGGGGGAAGGGGGGGGGCAACCACCCACTTAAAATAAAGTAACAAGTAAAGCAGGAAAAAAGAAATTTCTAAATTAATATTCCTTTGTAATGACTCTTCATTAAATTATTGGTATATTTTGTTTTTACTGATACTGGGCAAACTAATTAGCAATATTTTGGATTTTTTAATAAATTGGTATTATCAGAAAGATATTAGTATTATTTTCCATTTTGTAATAATTTTCCCTTGAGCAAGATGTTGTCAAATGAGTATTTTTTCATAATAATTCGTCTATTGTTTTAATTTCATAGAATTAATCTTCATTTCTTATGCTATTTCTAATTTATTTGTTTGAATTTTTCCTTTATCACAAAAAATTATCTGTTCTTATACATATAAATATTTCTTGTATATTGTTTGAAAAGGTTTTTATAATATAATAATAATATTTCATAATTATGATGATCAAATACCAGGAAGAAAGACTTGGATAAATCAATAAACAATTACTTCAAAGCAAAATATATAGAAAAGTTAATAAATACTGAAAAATATTTTTGAAATTTACAAAATTACAACTATATCTTTATCAAGGACTATAGCAGTAGGTTAATAGAAAATGAGTTGGTTTTAGCACAGTAATATACCAGATTGTGTAGTATCATTGTCATTGCCCAACAACTCAAAGATTTCAACAATGAATTAAAATATTTAAAAAATGAAAATAATAATAAAATAAAAAATATCAAACATTTCTCTCTCTTTTTTTTTTTTTTTTTAATAAAAAAAACCTATCAAGTAATACAGCACATTGCATATATTTAAAAAATATAGATCATTATTTCTTTTTTATTAAGCAGAAAATAATTCCAATTTTTTTTATACATGTAATGTCTGTCACACAATTATTATTATTTATTTTTATTTTTTTAATGAGACAAAAGCCCTGTGTGTGTAAATTAAAATCTCTGGACTCCGGATGTATTTCAGTTTAGAGCAAATGAGTGACAAAGATCAATTACTGAAAACATGCTTTGTTGTCATGTTTGTCACGCTATAACTTTACTTTTTTTTTTTTTCTGAATGTTAAGAAAAGAATCACTAATGGATCAGAATTTTACGATTGTACTATATTTTACTTCAATGAAAACCTTGTCGCTTTTGAAGCAAACAAATTTAGATAATTTTTAATTTCGTGTTATATTGTTCTTGCAAAACAATTATAAATTCCTCAAACGAAATCTCATTATTATTTCTGCATATATATTTCATTATTCTGGCATAAACAGAACATGCAAAACTACCTTTCTAAGCTTTGACAACGACAAAATAAAATCCGTGCAAAATTGCCGGATTCCTTTTAACTCTTTAGACACACCCCCTTCTGACGTCACGACTGCCGATGGATGTGAACTAACGCCGACCGCTAAAATACTGCTAATGCATTTTAGCTAAAATGCTAAAGAAGCTTTTTTGCCAGGTTAAACCCTGCTGTAAATAAAATAGTTAAATATAATATGATTTATACATACAAGTATATATATAAGCATAAGCATATATAAATCGTATATGTTTACATTTGTTTGCATGCAATGTTTACATTTTTTACTTTAAATGGTTTTTCATTCTATCAGGTATCAATGTAACTGAATCTGACTGTACATATTTTATAATGATAATTTTTTTTAGAAATAACAGAATTACATATATAATAATAATAATTGGGACAGAACTTATTATTTTAAGAGAATTGAGCTGTTAGTCATACATTAAAATGAAATGCAGAAATGAAAATTATAAAATAACATACATACTTACAGCAGATGACATAAATAAGAAGGCATGTCGAATGGGAATAAACATATATATATCATTCATATTATATATTCCAGAAAGCGTTCATGAAGATGACATGTTAGTTATGCACATTTGTCTTAATTAAAGGAAGCGTTTATAAAGTTGATCATTAAAAATAATAAAAATGCATGGAAATTTAGCCGAAAAAATGTCACTGAGGCATATGAAGGGAAAACACTCAAATGCACTCAATAACAGTTTAACAGCCATACAGGAATGTACAGATAATACGGTACTTTTCATCAATGAGAGGTAAAAATATTATTTTTATCGATATCATATATTAATGAAATCTCAATATAATAAGTCCAATAAAATTTCAATGAAAGCGTAAGGTTGTAAGAAAATGTCCTTGTTGCTTTCCGGCCTGTTTGTACAACCGAACGCTAAGCTACCAGCACAATTTCAATACAAATCCAATAGAAATTCTAAAAAATAATAAAATAAAACCTTGAAATATGATTTTTAAAAAATAATTTCGATAATAAAATCAATATCTCATGCAATCATGTGCTAATCGCCTGATAAACATCAACAACAACACGTGCTTCTTATTTATGGATTATTTCAATCCGCGTTTGTAATGATCGATAGATGGCGCTCTCTGAACACTGCAGTTGTTAGTAAATATAACAGCCACGTGTAATTATTATTCTTTCTCCGCCATTTCATCATGGAAAGTCGATTGCATAATATGAGGATATGCAGTGGTGTGATAATTTCACCTTAGCCCACCAGAGGGCGAGCATTTCATTACAATCGCGGATAGTAAAAGGTGAAATAAAACACGGAGTCATGGTCAGAATTATCTCTTACACATAAACATTAAATTTAACTTTCATCCAAGTGTCGAAATTAAAAATTATATCTTTTATCCACTTTTATCAAACACTTTTTAGCATGCAGAAATGCATTTATTCATACTACAAGAGGCAATGTTTTGAGACAGATACGGGGAGTGGCACTGGCTTCACTCATTCCGCGTCAGGGCTACTCCAACTCCATATATTTCACCTTCTTGGCTCATTAACATGGGCATGATAGATCTATATAAATTACTATATATCTACAGTCGGCTGCAAAATTATTCGAGCACTAGCAATAATCCTTGCCAAAAAAAAGTACACTAAATACAGCTTTGTTAAATAAATCCTTGTCGAGTCATGTTCTTAATCAATCTAAGAACATGATTCGACAAGGATTTACTTAGTAAAACAGTCTTAAGTGTACTTTTTAAATATAGGAATTATTGGCTAGTGCTCGAATAATTTTGCAGCCGACTGTATGTAGATTTACATTCTAACAGATTTTCTCATAAAGGTAATCTAAATATGCATTAACGTAAACCAAAGAATTTAGAAGAATAATACAGACTGCATGTGTGTATGTATGTGATTGAACACGATAGCGTTTAAACGCTTTGTTCGAATTCGATCTGAAATTTGGCCCGTATGTTATAGGCATAGTACGAATTCTATCGATTTTGGTGAATGATGCACTCTTTTTTTTTCCTTTTTTACAGGAACACAAAGAAAAATTGTTCATGATACGGTCTATGAGCCCAAATTTTGTAAAGTGCGATAGTGCCTGATCGTCTTATTTGTTTGACATGAAAATTTATACACATGTTATTAGTCACCATCACACGAATTGTATAAATTTTGGTGAATCTTGCTTCTACTTTTTTTTACACATTTGAGAAATATACTATATTCTTTGAACGCAAACACGCAGGAGAAAAGACATACGGGAAAAGACATAAAAGGATTTTCTGAAGAGAAGATCTAACACACATTTACGTATCTATACAGAATGGAAAAATCATATGTGTGTGAAGTATGCTCTAAAGAATTTTCCCAAAAAGGAAATCTGAAAAATCACCTGCGTATCCATACAAAAGAAAAGCCATACGTGTGTGAAGTATGTTCTAAAGGATTTTCTGAAAAGGGAAGTCTGAAACAACATCTACGCACACACACAAATGAAAAGCCATACGTGTGTGAAGTATGTTTTAAAGGATTTTGTCAAAAGGGAAATCTGAACAGTCATTTACGCACCCACACTGAAGAAAAGCCATACGTGTGTGAAATATGTTTTAAAGGATTTTGTCGAACAGTAAACCTAAACAAACATTTACGCACCCATACCAAAGAAAAGCCATACATGTGTGAAGTTTGTTCTAAAGGATTTTCCCTAAAGGAAAATCTGAACAATCATTTACGAACCCACACTCAAGAAACACCACACGCGTGTGAATTATGCTCTAAAGAATTCTCCGGAAAGGGAAGTCTGAAACAACATCTACGCACCCATACAAATGAAAAGCCACATGTGTGTGAAATATGCTACAAAAGATTTTCTGCAAAGGGACTTCTGAAACGACATCTACTCACCCATACAAAAGAAAAGCCATACGTGTGTGAAGTATGTTCTAAAGGATTCTCCCAAAATGGAAGTCTGAAGAGACATCTACTCACCCATACAAAAGAAAAGCCACACTTGTGTGAAATATGCTCTAAAAGATTCTCCGAAAATGGAAGTCTGAAGAAACATCTACTCACCCATTTAAAAGAAAAGCCATACGTGTGTGAAGTATGCTCTAAAGGATTTTCTGTAAAGAGTAATCTAAATAATCATTTGCACACCCACGCTGAAAAAAAGCCATACGTGTGTGAAATATGCTCTAAAAGATTTCCTGCTAAAGGACATCTGAAGAGACATCTACGCACCCATACAAAAGTAAAGCCATACATGTGTGAAGTATGTTCTAAAGGATTTTCTGAAAAGAGAAGTCTGAAGAGACATGTACCCACCCATACAGCGGAAGATTCATACATGTTTGGAGCATATTCTGAAGAGGAATGAGATTTTTTTTAGCTTTTTGTGTTTCTAGTGTACAATTATTATGTAAGCTTATTAAATAAAATTTGATTTAATAATAAAACATTACCATTTGTTCTTATTTTATAGATTAAAAAACATTTATTATTATAATTTATTTTGTCATAAAAATTCTAGTCATTTGGACATTTATTGACATTTAATGAGATCTATAGTGACTATGGTTTTATTCTCGATTGCTCCATATTTTTACAGAAATATGTGCACCACGGTTTAAGATTTTAGGATGTATTACGAATGCTACGAAAAAGTAGTAATTTTCATCTTACAGATAGAGGTTGAACAGATCTAACAATCAACGCGCGGAGTGACTATTTTCACCGCGCAATTATCCTGCTTTTCTAGTAACCCAGCTGTTGCTGCTCATGGAACGACTAGTAACCCTATGATGTTGTGGTCGTACTCCTGGCGTATTAGGATCTTTTTCGCCAAATAGCAACCGCCTGGCTGCGGCTGCTATATCGACATCGAGCATGAGCATTGCATAGTGCAACCAAACCACGTGCTCAGTGAGGAGAGGAAGCGTAGTAAGTAATAAATGTGTTTTAAGGTGGATTCGGTAAGTGTTTACTGCTTATTTTCTTTCTTATAACTATTTGTAAACTATAGTAGTGTTTAATTATTATTTGTTACTTTTGTTCTTTGCTGAAATAAAAATATGGCGGTAGCAGGCAATCTTATGATCGGATATCATTATAGAACGTTTGATGAAGCCTATTCTGCCATTATGAATTTTTGTGAACGAAATTTTTGCCCTGTTAAGGTGTCTCGTTCAGAGATAAATGATAAGGACAATCGGGATTATTATTATTCGTGGGTAAAATATGCTTGTATTCATGGGGGTAAATATCAATCCAAAAGTAAAGGTGTACGTTTAAATCAGAAGTCTTTTGCTGCAGAGTGTCCTTTCAAGATCCTGCTTAGGCTAATTAAAAAACCCGCTACCTATTACAAAATCACTCAATTAGATTTAAATCATAATCATGAAATTGGCCCTATACTATTCAGCTTGTATCCAAAACAACGTCGGTTAAATGATGAGGAGAAAATTTCTGTTACGGATTTAGTTTCATGTAATGTCAGTAATAAAGATTTGCGTCTATTTATTCAGGATAAAACAAATAAAAACGTGACTGCGTATGATGTTAGAAATTTAAAACAAAAAATAAGTTGTTCCGTAAATAGTAATTTGCATAATAGCGATTTGTTAATTAAAGAATTAAATAACTTAATTAGTAATGATCAGGAATGCAATATCCATTTAGAAACTGATCAAAATAATGTTTTCCAATTTCTGCTTATTCAGACTAAGATTATGAAAAGTTTAACACAACAGTTTTCTAATGTTTTATTTATTGATGCCACTTATAAAGTGAACATAGAAGGTTTCCCCCTTTACACAGTAATGTGTGAAGATGGTAATGGAATCGGTAGGCCTGTTTGTTACATATTTGTAAGGAATGAAAAGTCTAATATTGTTAGGCCAGCTTTAAAAAAATTTCTTGAATTGAATCCAGTTGTGTCTAATTCATGTAAAGTTATCAATACAAAAAACCCTTAACGGGTTAAAAGTTTGTGACGCAGCATTGTACTTTATGGCTATAAGAATTAGAAATACGGGCCTTAAAAATAATGATATCAAATTTTCAGTGACGCTTTGATATTAATTAAATTATACATAGATTTTCTTATTTGAATTTGCTTTTTCCTTTTATTTATATTTACAATGTAAACGTTATTTTCAACATAAAATAATATATAGCATTTACTCATTGATACCTTTCCATTCACATCTCTTATACTATGAAAGCATGTGTTTTAAAAGAAATTATATGAAATTCCAGTAACGCAGTGGTGTTACATTAAGTGATTTGTTTTTAAATTTCTCTGCAATTATTTTGTTTTGCATATTAAAGTATATGTGCACATTGAAATATTGCTTTTAATTTTCAAATACGCTGTCAAATATATCACTTTCATTAAGCTTATATTATGTACTGAAATATATTTATTTCAATGAATTATTCTATCTTTTGCGTCACGCCATCCAAAACTGAAAAAAATTTCACAGTTTTTTTCTTTGCATCACGATATTTATTTGCATGCATTTTCAATTTATTTGGATGAAATGACACAAAGTAAACATTTCCATATATTTTACTTACAGTTTTGGATGGCGTGACGCAAAAGATAGAATAATTCATTGAAATAAATATATTTCAGTACATAATATAAGCTTAATGAAAGTGATATATTTGACAGCGTATTTGAAAATTAAAAGCAATATTTCAATGTGCACATATACTTTAATATGCAAAACAAAATAATTGCAGAGAAATTTAAAAACAAATCACTTAATGTAACACCACTGCGTTACTGGAATTTCATATAATTTCTTTTAAAACACATGCTTTCATAGTATAAGAGATGTGAATGGAAAGGTATCAATGAGTAAATGCTATATATTATTTTATGT
>CAWVNO010000226.1:0-30000 GCA_963930645.1 Salticus scenicus
AAAAAAGCTACTTAAAAAACTAATTAAAATTTCTTAGGATATTTTGTAGACAACGGAAGATTTTCTTTTATCAATTAACATTTTTTTTTTTTCGATTATTTATCTGCAAAAAAAGTACTATATCGTCTTTCTAGGATCGAATCCGGGACCATCGCGTTATCAGCATGACGTTCTAACCAAAAGTCTAACAACTGTCAAGAAAAAGTCATAAAACATTCTAGAAAAATCTAAAAAATACTTATACAAAATGAATATTGTTCTCGAATGCTTTTTAAAATATTTGGAATATTTAAAATTTTTCATGTTTTGCAAAAGTGAAATATGTATATTTTTCCTTAAAATTTTCTTGTAGTTGAAACTTTTATGATTTTATAGCATGTCTCTTCAAGAATAAATTTTTATTTTAGGCTTTTTAGGGCTCCACAATAATAAAAAACTTTCAGTGTTATTTTTATTTATTTATTTTTATTTTTATTTTTACTGACATTTTTGTTTTGTGCGTTTAGTAACTCAAAAGAAAAAAAAAAAAAGCTTCTTTAAAAATACTATCGAAATTCCTTAGGAACCTGTGTAGACAATGAAAGATTTTCTTTTTTCAATTGACATCGTTTCTTTTAATTATCGGCAAAAAAGTAACACGTCGGCTTACGAGGATCAAGCCCACGAGCATCGCATTATCACCATGACGCTCTAACCAAATATGCTAACGAGCGGAGACGTCTTCTTTTTCAGAATGACACAAAAACACGATGATAAAAATCCACTTTCAATAAAAAGTTTCTAAAAGAATAATATATATATATATATATATATATATATATATATATATATATATATATCTTTTTATTTTGTGCCTTTTAGACAATGAAAAATTTCCTTTTAGCGATTGACACATTTTCTATTAATTATCTGTAAAATTTAACGCATCGATCCTTCGGGGATGGAACTCCAGCACCATCGCATTAGCAACTTGACGCTCTAACAAACTGCGCCAACAAGCGTCAATAAGGACTGCTGACATTTTTTTTTTTTTTTTTTTTTTTAAGTTGAGTTGCCTTATTTATTAGCGTGACATGAAGACGCGATAGCGAAATCCAATTTCCATAAAATGCTTCTAAAAAATTATATTTATTTATTTTTATTTAAATTTTTATTTTGTGATTTTTAGTAACTAGATAAAAAGCTATTTTAAAAACTCTTCAAAAATTATTAGAATACTGTGTACACAACGAAATATTTCCGTTTATCAACTGGCACCATTTCTATTAATTATTAAAAAAATTAACGCGACACTCTAACCAACTAAGCCATTAAGAGATAGAGATACAATGAAATGCTCACATACAATTTCTTTTCTTTTTTTAAGTGGAAGTGTCTTAATTTTTAGCGTGACAGAAAACGCGATGACAATTCAACTTCATGTAATCAGTTAAAATGGGTGAAAATATCTTACCTGAAAAATGGAGATTTAACACTTTCAGGTCTAAACTATTTCCACCTGATGGACTGAGTTTTTTTTTTTTTTTTTTTTTAATACTTTCTTTTACTAATTGACACATTTTCTAAAATATCTCCAAAAATTACCATATCGGCCTTTCGAAGATTGAACTCATAACCAACCGTTATCAACATGATGCTCTAACTAACGGAGCTAACGAGGAATGCAATGCGTTGCTTATATTTACTTTAAAGGGGAGGCACCTTGTTTTTTGGCGTGTCACGAAGACACGATGAGAAATTCCAATTTCAATAAATAGCTTCTAAAAAATTTATTTATTTACTTATTTTCACTTACATTTTTATTTTGTGCTTTTTGTAATTAGATAAAAAGCCGTTTAAAAAAAACTCTTGAAAAATTATAAGGATGTATTCTCTATAAGGATACATTTTTATTTTGTGCTTTTTGTAATTAGATAAAAAGCCGTTTAAAAAAAACTCTTGAAAATTATAAGGATATATTATTTCTGTGTACATAACGAAATATTTTCTTTTATCAATTGACACTTTTTCTATTAATTATTTGCAAAAAAGTAACACGTCGGCCTGGACTCAATAAATGTTGCAAGTAATATCAACATATTATACAAATTTTGAGTATCAAATTTTGGTTTTCTGCTATTGTTATTATTGTTATTACTTAATTATACTGATAATAGATTTATACATACCATTACAAACTGTTAAAAATCGATATTCACATTCGGTAAACCTTAAAATGTCTAATCATAGGAAAAATTAATTTTCGGTAATTTGATCCAAAATTATTTCTCTACGAAATGTAGGTAAAAGGAAGTAAAATATAATAAGGGACAACTGGGAGGGGATAGGGGAGGGCAGGAAAAAATATTTTAACCTTGACTAAATATTTGATTGAGAATAATCAAAAATAGTTACTTTCAGATTATTATTTATTTATTTATTTATTTATTTATTGGAACTTAGTTTCTGTTGATATGTTATACTTAGCTTGAATCTAAAAATAATTTATTTAATTAGTAATAGTGAAAATACATCCGCTGTAAATTAAAAAACTAATAAATAAGGTCCTTTTACACTGGTTCCCCGTGAAAAAAGATAATAATTAATTTAATAAAAAAATTATAAGTTAAAAAAATTATATACCATGTTTTTAAATTTTTTGTGAATCATTAATGTAATAGACGAGGATAAAAAAAATAATTTATAAGCAATATTTATGCACATGGACACAGTTCAGTGAACTAATAATTGTAATGAAAAAAAAAAAAGTTGGTTTTAAAAATAAAATATTACTCCTTTTAGAACAACGTATATTAGCATTATACATAAGCACTTATCAATGTGTATGAAATTTTTAAAGTGATAATGATGTCAATTTGTTTTTAGATGCATCATTTAACTTTTTATAAATTTTCAATTTTCACGTTTTAATTAAACGTGAAAATTTAATTAAATGTATTTATTTTTATGTCAAAACAAAATGAACTGGTTTTTTTTTTTTTTTTTTTCCAACATTTAAATTACAGCTAATACTTCAATGGCTATTTTTATTGCTATTAGTAGCTTATTATTTTCATATTTTAATTAATTAAAAGAAAACTATTCGAAAATTCGAAAATCTGACTTCGAAGTATTGTGTTGTCATCCGGTTCTGAGCTACTGTGAAAGTTTCAAATGTCTAGCTAGTAGGGAAGTTAGTTAAAAATAGCTTCCAAGATTTGTACCGAACAAACAAACAAACAAACAAGAATCGAAGTTAATAAAGGTAAATTAATGTAAAATTCCGCAAATAAATGCATTAAAAAGGAGAGAGAGAAAAAAACAAACAAACAAAAAATCTAGTACAAATCCATTAGTAGCTTAAACCCGGACAGTGAAAAACAACTTTAAAGGTACTTTTTACTTGCACACTTATTTATTTATTTTTATTTTATTTTATTTATTTATATGATTTAATTAATTAATTAATTAATTATTTTTTTATTTATTTAATATATATTTTTTAATTTTTTAGGAAATGTTTATGCAAATGATGTTATTATATTTAAAAAATATATATGAAAATAAGCATTAAAATTTTTGGCATTTTTTGACTTCAAAACTGGAATTAAATTAGCCGGTTGGGAGTTAAACTGCGCACCTTCTATCTATCTATCTTTCTTCTTCTTTTTTTTTTTTTTTCATTGCGGTCTTATATACAAAAATCGGAGATAACTAAATTATTAATATTACCAAATATTTTTAAAGGATAATATATACATATATATATATGGTTAAAATTCCTCTGTGCATTAAAATTTAACAAAAATGTTTTGAATTATAATATTTAAAATTTAGTTTTTCTAATGTTTAATTTATGTTTTCTGTAATATCTTTTAACATCTTTTAAAATCTTATGGTAATAATATAAAAATTGCTCTTAGAAGTTTCAGAGTAATTATCTCAATTTTAACTGTCTAAAAGTTATACGAATTTTAAAATCAATATTTAAATAATAATATTAATTTTAATTTAACGTATCAAATATTTTAGCTTTCTCCTTCAAATCATTTATTTAATTATGTTAAAGAAATCATAACACCAGCTTAAAGCGACAGGTACACTTGCGATTTATTTTTTAATCACTCTTTCTCTTTTTACTGCGCTCAAAGCTGGTAGACGTGAGGTGCCGGGTTCGATCCCAGGTTGCGCTCGTCCGCCTAGCCGTTCTGAGATTTCCGTGGTTTTCTCCGAAATTTGCGTAAATACGAGATAGGGTCCCTTAGAAAGACCCCCCACGGAGGGCACACCCCCTCAAGCCTGGGATCCAAGAACAGCAAGTCGGCCTTAATTCCCAACCCAATTCTTTTTCTTTGTATTTTACCCCACCTCAGTTCACTTTTCGAAATGACAACTCTTCACAGGTCTTATATACATTTGAATGAATAGTAAACATGTAAATTTACCATAAAGCAGAAAGCGATGTCCTGACGCCAACCTTCAAAGGATATGTGGGTTTTCAATGTAGTTATCGATATTGAATCGACATTTTCTAGCTGACTAGGGATGTTGGAAATGTCAGACTAAACGGATTAATTTAGAGTTTTTCTTTCATAGCCTAGAATCAGTCATACAATCACTAGATTATTTAACTGTGTGTAACATCCTAAATATCAGGCTAATTTACTCATATATATATGCTTTTAAAGCATATACATGAGAAGTGGATAAGTTTTTTTTTGTTTTTGTTTAAATAAGATTATTTTAAATCACTGAATAAAAGCAATTTTGCTTCAAAGCCTAATAAATAGAATATTCAACCTGAAACAATTCTAAAACTAGTATGTTGTGGCCACCACAAGACTTTCTTCTATATTTTCCTATCCAAATTCACTCAGTAACAAAAAAAAAAAAAAAAAATCGATTTTTTTCAAAGTTTTTTTTTTTTAAATGTAAAAAAAAAAAATCGATAACTTTGTTTTAAATTATCACATGTTTATAGTTCAACCATTCATTTTAAAGGTATTGACGAGACCTTTCGAAAGATACCCATCTTGAAAATTTACCCCCCCCCCCGGGGGTACTTCCCATGCCCCCACATGCACAAATTCTTTTTACTAATTAACTACTACTATTATCAATAATTCATATTAATTTTACAATCACAGGTTAAGAATAACTCTCATTATGTACATTTATAAGAAAAAATACGATCACAACGCCACCTGTTGAGCGATTGATCCCCAAATCTAATCAGCACCAGTTTATGTCAGGGGCCAACTAAATACCAAGTTTGGTTAAATTTCGAAAAAAAAAAAAAAAACGATTTTTTTTCTAAGTTTTTTTTTTTTTTTTTTTTTTTTTTTTTTTTTGTTAAAAGTAAAAAAAAAAAATCGATAACTTTGTTTTAAATTATCACAGAATTATAGTTCAACCATTCGTTTTAAAGGCATTGACGAGATCTTTCGAAAGATACCCATCTTGAAAATTTACTCCCCTCGAGGGGGAACGTCCCCCCCAGGGGGGGGGGGGGGGTGGCGAGGCTCCTACACATACAAAATTTTTTTCCCAGTTGACTATCTCTATTATAAATAATTTTTGTAAATTTCATAATGATTACTAAAAAATAATTCTCTTTATGCACATTTATACAAAATTTTGTCCTATATCACCATGTTAAAAATTTAGAAAAAGCGGGATGGCAACGCAACCTGTAAAACAATTTTTACCAAAAGTTGATAGGCACTAATTTATGTCAAGGTGCAACTACATACCAACTTGTATGAAATTCTGTGTAGTAGTTCCTGAGGTACAGTTGCCCCAAAATTTTGTGACACACACACACAGACAGACAGACAGACATTTTCTAAAAATGGTCAAATCGTGTTCTACAGCTCTCAAAACGTGTAAATCCATCAAAAACCCGAGATCGAAAATTTTTACGAATCCAATACTTTCTTCTATTGAATATAGAAGAAAGTAAAAAATGGATGCTCTGGAAGGAAATTTCACTTGGAAAATACATTTCCTTAGGCTTCTTACAATGAAATTAAGATAAAGTGTTTTGTCAAGTAAGCAAAGATGCAGCGCTAACAGGGGCGCAAAGCAACTGAGCTTTTTAAAATCCACGGTAGTGAAGTGCCAATTCGATCCCAGCTCGCGCTTATATGTAGTTTTCCGTGGTTTTCTCCGAAAATCGTATAAATATGGGCAAGGACCACTGAAAAAGACCCCCGTTTTTACTTTCGAGACAATTCCATGTATCTGAAAAGAAGGAAGGACGCCGCAGACGCCACGGAGCGGAAACACGCTAAGATTAGAATGTTAAAGTGTCGTTTACAGGATAAGCGAACATGCTATTGATAGTAACTGTCTGAAACGGGAAAAATTTACATAGACGCCACCAATTGAGAATTTATGCTATGGTCAGATTTTTTAAAGGTCGTAAATACGGTCAAAATTTTCAAGGATAGTTTATAAACAGACAAACAGGCTGTTGTATTTGTCTGAAAAGGGAAGAAGGCGTTTAAGATCACACCGAGCGGAAATTTGCAAAGTCAGACTTTTTAATGCAAAATTTTTTGCTTGTCGACCAATCAGCTGGTCGCCAAAAGCGGCTAGCGATACACAAATCTTATCATTTTTGATACATTACGCTAATGAACAAAATTATGAACCACTTTAAAATGAACTTTAAGGCGCAAAACTGCACATAAAGAAAGAAAAAGAAAAAACCTTTACGTGCCACCATATTTTTCAAAATATTGGGGGAGGGAATACCACTTCCCCCACTCAAGCTATACCCTTGAGCAGAGCAGCCACAGCATTTTTTTAAGTCGGCGCCCCTGCTGGTAAATGAAGATTTTTTCGACAAATCTGCTTTTCAGGAAATTTTAAACATATGCGAACAAGAACATTTTGATAAATTTGCTTTCGAGGGTAATCAACACACCTGCTTTCGTGGACATTTAACCCACACGCAATCGAGGACAATTTAACACACCTGCATTCGAGGACAGTTAACACACCTGCTTTCGAGGACATTTAACACACATGCAAATGAGGACATTTTAATACACCTGCCTTCGAGGACATTTTAACACACCTGCTTTCGAGGACATTTAACACACATGCAAACGAGGACATTTTAACACACCTGCCTTCGAGGACATTTTAACACACCTGCCTTCGAGGACATTTGAACACACCTGCCTTCGAGGACATTTGAACACACCTGCCTTCGAGGACATGTTAACTCACATGCCAACGAGGACGTTTTAACACAGATGCAAACGAGGACTTTTAACACAACTGCCTTCGAGGACCTTTTAACACACCTGCCTTCGAGGACCATTTAACACACCCGCCTTCGAGGACTTTTAGCACATCCGCCTTCGAGGACATTTTAGTACACCTACTTTCGAGGACATTTTAATAAACCCGCCTTCGAAGACACTTTAACATACTTGCCATCGTGGACATAGTCGCAAACATGCAAATAAAGACTTTTTGTACGTATTAGTTCCATAACATTTTGAAATAATTGCCTTAATTCGGAATTTAAATTACATATTTTAAAAATTATCTTGACTATTTTAACATAAAGATGTGCAATTCAATGTTAAATTAAGTATATGTTTTAATTTTTTAAAAATTATGCAATTATTACATAAAATATTTTACAAAATATTTGATATTTCATAACTTGCATATTTCATTTAGCCAACTTTTTGTGTAGATATTTATTAATTAAAAAAAATGCTTTATAAATGTTAAAAAAAAAAAAAAAAAAAAAAAAAAAAAAAAAAATCAATATCATCGTTTATTAATTCAATGTATGCTTATGCATACGAGAACTAAGACCTACCATTTACAGTGAATTCATTATGAAAATCTATTTTCAAAAATGAGACTCTAAATTTTCCCCAACAGCAATAAGGAAAGAAATTGTGTGATATAAATATTTTTATTCATATGTTGATTCTAGAAAATAAAAATAAATAGTTTACATAATAAAGTTTTATGAAAATAAAGCTACGAAATAAAGTTTTATCTGATTTAAAAAAAAAAAAAAATTAAACGTAAAGAAAAAAAGATATATATTGTATTTTAACGTAACAAACAATTTTAAAGAAAAGTTTAAAACCAAACGTAACAAAGATTAAGAATAATTATTTCTCTTCCAATTTTAAAAATTTACAAATAAGTAATTGGTATTTTTTATTATAAATATCATCAATAATGAGACAGTAAGTAATTTTAAAACATTAAATGAACACAGTCAGTAAATGTTATAGGACACAAATCACAATAATTATTTCAGGAAAAAAAAAAATTGTCATTATTAAGAAATCAATTATCGTTTACCAGAAAGTATGCATATAAGTTCATTAATAAAAATTAAAAGAAAAAGAAAAGATAAAGATAAAAAAGAAAATAATATATATGCATAAGATAAAGAATACTTTTCAGAAAATAAAAGAAGAGGAATGGATTTACACACTCATATGTATCCACATCGTGTAACCGAGGACAACACTCCGTATGCATTTGCATCCGCAAACCGAGGACTTCTTACACACTTCTGTGACAGAAGTGTGTAAACTACACACACTTAAAAATAAAAAAACCGGAAACTGAGGACATATTTTAAAAAAGCAAAAAAACCATTTCTTAGTATAAATTTAGGTCCTAGAAACGAAATCCGACAGGATTTCAAACCGAGGACGTCCTCGTTTTGAACGACGTCCTCGGTTAGAAGGTGTGTAAACAAGAGCATGTCCTCGGTTTCCACCTTATACGAGAACACACACACACACACACACACACACATATATATATATATATATATATTAATTTAAGTTTTCATAAAAATTTAGCTTTTAGTAGATACATGATAATACTAACACCAGAAAAATAAAACAGATTGTAACACAGTAAAAAAGCTAGGACGGAAACTCTCCGATTCAATTTTAGTTCCAATTAAAAGACAAAACCAATTTAAATTACTTACGCCTACATAAGTGAAAAACACCATAAAACTTTGATAGAAAAAATTTATGAAGATTCTCAATACATTTATTAAACATGTAACCGGAAATAAGAATTGAATTAAAAAGTATGAAAAAAGGACCACAGGAATTAAGAATAGGAATAATAAATGCTTAAAAATTGAAGTATTACCTCATCAGGGAGACATGTACTTCCTTAAAGCATAAGGAGCTGCAAGATTTCTTAAAACTATATAGCTTTTCTAGCAAAAAATATAGCTTATATATATAATTGTAATTAATAAAAATATTTAGCATGCTAAATAAACATTATTATAGTGCCAATTCCACCCAAAAAATGTAGTTAAATAAAACCATTATCATTAAATGAAAGGTGAGTATAAAATTTCACTCTGTAAAAAATGATAAAACCCAATATATACGACACATATATTTTTTGTCATTTCCAATTATTTTTCTGCATGTTCATGATATGCACTATTTTAAAACATTTTAGTATTTTTGGGTTGATCTGATGATGCATAGTAAAAAAGTAAAAAGCAGCAGCACTTAAAACGTAATAATTATTGAGGGAATATTTTCAAAATGCCTAAATATTTTCGATTAACATAACATACATTCTTATTGCTAAACGAGATATTCTTGATTTTTAAATACGAAACAAATGTAATCTGTGTTTGAGATACCAATGTAATATTTACCATAATCCTTCTCTCTACGATCAAATAGTTTGTCTATGGACTCTTCTCAGTTTCGTCTGCTCAATCATGTGATAGAGGAAATCGAAAAATCGAATTCTGAGAATCGAATTCATTTAAATATTGTTCTTAAGAACAAAATTGTTAATATTTAATATAAAATAAAATAAAAGTAATATTGTGGCTTTGTAAACAGTAGAATAGTTGTATTTGTAAATTTAATAATATTTAAAAACACTTTATGTGTTTATTTATTTTCAACTGTAAGAATCGATTTTTGTATGATCTAGTGTAACTGTTACATTAACTGATCTAGCAATAAACAATAGCTTGTTCTTCTGGAATGTTTATGGATTATAAATTGAAATTTTAAAATGTTTTCATTTAATTTAATTGTATGATGGTGTTACAACAAGTTAATTAACTTAGTTACTGGTCTAAATGGATTTACGCCGTACGATATTGCACTGTGAATGATTTAAGTACCAAAAATAAGAGTATTTAATATGTTTTTCATGAACATCAATAACAAATATAAAGTAAATGATGATTGTAAATGTATACAGCAAAAAAAAAAAAAAAGATGATGAATAATGATATAAAATGGATTAAAAATGATGATGTATAAAATAATAATACAGATTATATACGATTTATCAAAAATAATAATAGAACATAATTTATTTCAGCAATCGCTATAGATATACAAGAGTTCGTCTGCTATTTGTTTTTCCTCTATCATGTGACCTCTGACGTCAGGTGGGAAGAGCCCCTTCCCCAAACACGATCACAATATTTTGTATCCTTTCCTTTCATTTTTTGTAAAAACACTGATCTTTTCAAAAAACAATCACTTAACCCTTTGCAGCGCAGGGTAATTCGGATAATTTAAATTACACTGCCACTGGAATTTACGAACAAAATTAAAATAAATGATATTTTAAATTTTCAGGTTATAAAAAGGGTCATTCTCTGCTATATTATAAATGTAAATTTTTGCTAAAAAATTTCCGGGATAAGTTTTTGCACTTGAGAATTACAATTAGGTGTTTCATCAGCGGGAACACTGCGACTGAAAGGGTTAAAGCCTCTTTCAGTCATTACAAATTACAAAGATCCTGGTTATTTTAGACGTATAACAGAGAAACGAACGACCCGCCTTTTTTACGTAACTTTTCCACCACTTTATTCATATAATAATTTTTAACTGAAATAATCATGTAAGTTAGCTACAGAATTTTATTTTTTAAATATAGAGGTTGAATAGTCGCGGAAAGAAAAAGTGGGGAAGGGTTGTAAAAATATTTTTTGTAATGGGAATATTATAATCACTATCACAGGTTTGCCGACATTTTAACACATTCGCGACTGCTGACGTAGATTTGCGTCATTTGAAGATCTGTAACTCCACCAGTGTATCGTCGAATAGAGGGAGTATGATTATAATATATATCAATTTATAATGTAAATGTGAATACAGAAAATTTTGTTCTGAAAAAATGAAACTTGGGGCAATAACGCCCACAGGCGGACCTTACTGTCAAAAAGAAAAAAGCATGCAGTCGCGTAAGTGTTAATTAATTTAAAGGTTTTTCTTAGCCTCGTCTTTATTCCATACCACTTTTTGTTTAGGAGGAAATTTTTCTTATTTTACCAAAATTATGTATATAAAAGAAATTTTTCTAAAAATAAAGTGGTACAAAATAAAGGGGGGGGGGCTAAATTTTTCCAGAATAAATTAAAATGTTGGCAACCATACTACCATTATCCTGTACATAGTGTTTTATTCAAAATATTTGATTTTTTTCTATCAAATCAATGCTATTTTAAACTAAATAGAAATTTATATATTTATATATTACCTTTAAGTTATTTAGTACTTTTTAGGTAATTCTTTTAAAAGAAAAGGTTTACATATTTTTCAAAACTATACGGCATGAAAGTGTAAAATTGCACCTCTGGATTTTCTCATAAAATTTTATCACCTAGACTTGAATATATAAAAGAAATATATCTTAAATATAACTGCCGAAACTGTACTACTGTGAAATAAGCAGTTATGCGTCGGAAAAAAGCTGCTTTTCCATTTTGCTTATCTAAGAATGATTTGTCACATGAAATATATCTGAGGTTATCCACGATTTTTTCTTGCCTTTTTTTTTTTTCTTTTTAATTTTTATATCGTAAAATGGGTCAATGATTTAACTGCATATATTTTCTGTAATGAAAAGTTGTAAACAGTAGTGAATATACCAATAAGACTTATACAATAAAAGTAGAAAATTTATGCCAATATATACCGTTTAATTTTATGATATATTCGGTTTATTCAATGTATTTTTTTTTTTTTTTTTTTTTTTTTTTTTTTTTAAAGTACTTCGTGATTTAGCTCTTTTACGGGGACATGTCGCTCATTTAAAATAAACTGCCATCATAATTTACGAACAAGTTTAAAATAAAAGAAATAAACGAAGTTTTACCTCTATAACCAAAATAAAACTTTGAAAAAAAAAAAAAAAAATGCGGGACGAGTTTCTGCATTTAGGGAAAAAAAAAAAAAAAAAAAAAAACCTATCATGCCATAGCTGCTAACATTCTACTCTAATTAATATTGTGTTGTATTTTTAGTATTGTTTTGTTTTCACATGGTTTTATTTTAAATTAATATGCAATTACGTTTGAACAAGAAGAAAACCGCTGTAAAATAAGACTGGTGTCTATAATAATAATAAAAGAAGGTGGCGCTGACACTACTATGTAATACTAATTAGACGGTTGGCAGGTATGTATAATGCACATTAACATCTTTCAGGGCCGCAATTAATATTTAATAATGTACAACTGTAATTTTAAAATTTAATTTGAATAACTGTTTAAAACATAATAATAAAAAAAATATATAAAAAAATTCCTACATTTTCCTAGAAACGTATATAAAATTAATAAAAACGTAACATTTATCAGACTTAATTTTAAAAATTTATAAATTAATTTATCCGCATTTATTTCAAATTGGTTATTCAAATCGTTTAGCCTGACTGTAAACCAATGAATCATTCATTTTTTTAACTACTTGTACATTCCTCAAGAAACATTTATTACAAATAATTATTACATTTTACATTACCGAGCTGAATTTCACTTTCATGTGTATTTTTTACAACATATATTTATTTAACAATTTAATCCATATAATTAAATTAAAAGAATTTTCTATAAAACGTTTTCCCAAAAAGAGCTTATCCTTTGATGATAATAAAACTATTAAAGAAAATATTGTCGACGATCTTTTGATGTTTTTAAATGTTTAAAAATACTAAAGTAAAACGGATTTTAAATTATAAAAAGAGAAATGCATGTGACATTTATTTTAATGATAAATTTAGTATTTGATAGTCTGTTTACTAAAAACAATTCAGTAATTTAAATATCTAGAAACTACAATGTACAAAATCTTTTTATTTTTTTATTTTATTTATTTATTTATTTTTTTAATTTACCATTATATTTGTTCCTCGTTTCTGCAAATTTGTAATATTTTTCAGTGAAAAATAAGTATTCCAGATTATTAGTGTTAATTTTATGTTTTCATTTTTTTCTTCTTTTTATTAATCACACATTTCTCTATAAAAAATAAAAATAAATATTTTTATCTAAGGAAGAACAGATCAGTCATGTATTTTAACTAATAATTCATAAAAATTACATTTTCAATTAAAATCTATATGAACGTTTCTCCAATAAATGGGTAATTTGTTTATCCTGGCATTTAGAGGTTGTATTTTGTCATTTATATAATTTTTTAGTGTGCAGAATGTATTCTGAGATATCTTTCTATAATTTCCTATAGTATTTTGTATGAAATAGATACAAATTGTAGTATAATAATTGCTTAATTTTTCAAATCGCTAACATTAAAGCCTATTATTCATCATTTTGCTATAAAATATCATATATAAATGCTTTATATACTCATGATAAAAGTGTTAAAAATAATCAACTTCACAAGATTTCTTGAAAATTATTTTTAAATTTTATAAATATAAAACACACTGCATATTTGTTAAAAAACTTCCTTAAAAAAAAAATGCTGACAAACATTATCCAGAGAAAAAAAAAAATGCGAGTTTTTTAGGGCAAACTGTGTAAAAATATTTATAAAAGTATAATAAATTAATTTCGAGAAACAGACTTTTTGCTGAAAACTATTTAATCGAAAAAAAAAAAAAAAAAAAAAAAAAAGAATTTAATTAAATCTAATCTTAAAAACATTTTACGAAGTGGAAATTATTTATTTTTGATTTTCTTTACATGTACATTTTTTTTTTATGGTTATACATATATTGTAATTTACCCATGGGTTTAGAACAATATTATACAGGCTCTGCACTTTAAAGTAATAAATAAATTTAAATAAATAAATAAATAAAGACACGCTTTTATACAAAAATGTACTAATATTTCCGATTCAGTAGACGTGGATAAAGTATGCAAAATTGCAGCTCAATTTAAGGACTAAAAACTACTAAAAAATCAAAAATAAATTTTGAACTAGTATTTGGGTCCCTGTGGAACAGACATCTCCCATGTACGATACTGTTTAAGCATTTATTGTCGTCGGAATTATACATTGTATGCAATTTTTTCTCTTCTATAGGGCGAAAGGAAGTGATTTAAAATTTAAAACTGAATTTGGGGGTCCAAGGGTCTCACCCCCCCCCCCCACATCTTAAGTTCATTACTACATAAGTATGTAACAGAATTACACAGGTATGGATAATTTCAGCAGAATCAGATGACAGGAAATGTGTAAAAATCTAATTTTTAGATTTAACGTACAAACATACACTAGGCATTGAATCGAACAGCAATTGGATGACATGTACGGGTAGAGCACTTCATGAAGCTTCAACACGATGCCACAATTCATCGATCAAAGTTACTGGTGAGTGGTGGGGGACCAGTCGCTTTTCAACGATTAAACAGTCATATTAATTGGTGCGAGATCAGGAGAACGCGCTGACCAGAGCAACAGTCGAACACATTAGGCGTCAATGAAGGTCCAGACAATATGAACAACTTGCGGTCGTGCATTGTCCTGCTTAAATGTTGCGCTTCGGAGGCCTTGAACATAGGGCAGAGCTAGGGGCCTTAACTCGTCAGAAATGTAATGGCTGGTATTCAGAGTGGCAGGAATGAAAACAAGAGGCGACCGGGACGTGTGTCCAATGGTACAACATACCATCAATCCAGGTGGTGACTCAGTATGCGGCTACAAAAATTCTGATTACCCTCAAAACTGCATCACTGATATGGGCGTCATTAGTGATCAACGATGAACCTGGACGCAGGAATGGCGTGAAGTCACTTTTCAGACAAATCACAATCCTGTTTACAGCATCAAAATTGCCTTATCCGTATTTAACGGCATTATGAATAATGCAAATTGCCAGCTGGGATTCAACATCATCATACTGTCCATCATTTGCAATGATGTTATGGGTTCCGATTGGATACACGTCTCGGTTACTTCATGTTCGTATTCCTGGCACTCTGAACAGCGGCCATTAAATTTCTGATGAGTTAAGGCCCGCCCCTCTGCCCTGTATTCGAGGCCTCCGTAGCAGAAAATTTAAGCAAGATAATGCACGACCGCAAGTTGTTTGTATTTCCCTGACCTTCTTTGATACAGAATGTGTTCGACTGTTGCTCTGGCCAGCACGTTCTCCTGATCTCGCACTAATGAAAATGACTGTTTAATCATTGAAAAGCGACTGGCCTCCCACCACTCACCAGTAACTTCGATCGATGAATTGGGGCATTGTGTTGAAGCTTCATGAAGTGCTTTACCCGTACATGTCATCCAATCGCTGTTCGATTCAATGTCTAGGCAGATATGTGCTGTTATTTCTCACAGAGGTCGATGCTTTATGTACTGTTTTCTCAGTACACATTACTCCAAATTTCCTGAAATTTTAATCAATTGTTCTTCCTACTCTAATGTATGTGTGCAAGAAATTTCATTCCGTTATTATCATTCCTTCTTGGTGTTGCATTTTCAATGTCGAGCAGTGTAAATAAAGGAATAGCATAACAAGTTAAATAAAAGCTTTCAAGAAAGGTTATAAATTTCCATTTCAAATTCTTTCTGTATCATTTTTTATATATTTTCTGTTTTTGTTAGTAAATATAGTGTTTCCACCCCGTAAGACATTGAGTACTATCTAAAAGTAACTTAACTCTTTACCTACTGAGGGTACTTTAACCCTTTATATCCCAAATTATTTTATTTTTGGAAAAATAGTTGAAACTTTTTTGTTATATTTCTTTACGCATGAGAATCATCTCATATTAAATTTAGCTTAAACTATACCTTAAACTATAGGGACTAAAGCTTAAACTATAGACACAATGAAATCCTGTAGTAAATTTAGGCTCTATTGAGGAATTTTTTTGATGGGACCTTAAAGTCCCGGTGGGATACAAAGGTTAAAGTACCATTAGTTTAAAATGTGTACAAAATCGAATTGATGGAAGAAATATCAAAGGTATTCATACGAATATAACGTATATACCTCACTTTAATCTCACTACATGGCACAAGACGCTACATGTAAAATTTTTTGTTCCAGAAAGGATTTTACAGTGTGCTTTCGCTGTTTTACATTTTGTCACAATCTTCACGCGTGTCATAATAAATTACTATATTCCTACCATCAGTCTTAGAAAAGATCTAAGCAGAGCCTGATTAAGGGGGAAGCACACATTATTAAAACTTACACCGTTATTTTTTAACAAATACTTTCCTCCTATAATAAACTGAAAATTCTCATTAAAAATTATTTTAAAAGAATTCTGGTGTCTAATAACGGTGAGTAAATTGGATTGTTTTACACCGTTCATTTTTTGTAAAAAATATTTCCTCGTCAAAGCGTGGAATTTCTATGACATTAAGTAAAAAATAATTGTAAAAGTATTCCGGTGAGAGCGGAGATAATGTGTGCTTCCCCCTTAATCAGGCTCTGGATCTAAGGAACATAAAAATAAATACTTTTTTACGTGTCTTAAAGGTCCTAATCCTTTTTCCGATTTCTATGTATTAACACGTTTAGGGGCAAGCAAATTTTCCTCATTTAAAATCAACAGCAACGAGAAATCATGAAGTTATTCGTCTAAATTATAAAAGAAAAATTTACCGTAGTGCTTTTGCAATTTAGAATTTATGGTTGCGCGATGAAACCACGCCCTTGAAAGAGTCAATGGTACCACTTCCAGGGATGCGCAGCCGACTCTTTTTACGTTCCTTTTGTACCATTATTTTCAAAAACAAAAATTTATATTGCATTTTTGGAGGTGAATTTACAATTACCCTAGATAAATTTATTATAAATTTTATGCTATTGAAGTAGTGGTATGAAAACAATAATAATAATAATAATTAAATTTTAATCACACTAAAAACTGAGACAGATAATATACACTAAAAATATACATTTTAAAATATTAAAAACACAAAAACATACATTTAAACGTTTCGAGCCTTTTACAGGCTCCTCATCAGTAAAAAACATCAAGTGCAAATGGTGAGATGAACAACAGACTTCATTATGTGAGTACTACGTATTCAACAGGAACTGGGCATGCCTCATTAAGTGGCGAAAAATGTTGATTTGTGTACCGGCCCTCCAGGAAAATTCTTGAGTGATAATTTAAACAATTAGATATGATTATTTTAGTACTGTTAAAATCAGGTAAATGGTCAGTTTCTATGGCATGCTGAACTTTTTTTGAACGTATATTACGGTTTTTGAAATTTGTTTTATGTTCCTTAATTCGAGTATGAAGAGAACGGCCAAGTTTGACCAATATAAACTGAACAACAAGATTTACAAGGGATATTATAAATAACACCTGTACGGGAAAAAGGGGGGATAACAGTTTTAAAATTAGAAAGGAAATTACGAATTAGAAATTGAGGTTTATAGAAAACAGATAAATTAACAGTGCGTAAAACTCTGGCAATAGATTCAGAAATATTTTTATAGTAAGGAATAGTAACAAATGATTTAGGTGAATTGGATGAATTAGATGAATTAGTTTTACGATTATCCTTATTAAAATCATACTCCTTTAATTTTCCTTTAAGCCAGCGAGAGGGATAATTATTACGCTTTAAGTTCGAAAAAATCTTTTTCAATTCCAACTGGAAATGTTCATCGGTACTGCAATATAATTTTGCGCGGTGAAGTAACGTATGGAAAACAGCAGATTTATGTGAAGAAGGGTTAGCTAAATTAAAATTTAAATATTGGCCTGAAAATGTAGGTTTCCTATAAACAGAAGTAACAAATTTAGAATAAGTATCAGAGGGTGAACGCTCAATTAAAATATCTAAGAAAGGGAGTTTATTATCTTTTTCTTGTTCTAAGGTAAACTGAATTGAAGGATTAACGGAATTAGCATAATTAAGAATATCAGAAACATAATGATTATCAGTGATTATAAAAACATCGTCCACAAATCTACGCCAAAAATAATTTTTTTTATGTAAATGAGAATTAATTTGATTTTCAATAAACTGCATGACTATTTCTGCAATTCTAACTGAAATGGGGGAGCCCATAGCAGTGCCATTAATTTGTTGATAATAAGAATTATTAAAACTAAATCAGTTGGAAGTTAAACAAAAAGAAATAAGTTCAATTAAAGCATCAGTATCTAAATAATTGTTGAAAGAAATGTTATCGCAAATTTTTCGAATAATATCACAAGCGTAAGGGATAGGGATAGATGTGAAAACAGAGAAACAACATCAAGTGAAATCATTAAACTATCAGATGGAACAATAATTTGTTTTAAATCATCAAGAAAGCTATAAGCAGAAAGTATACTAAACTGGGAATTCAATGTAAAAGGTTTAAGATAATAAGTCAGAAAACGAGATAAACTCTACAGAGGGGATTTAGAATAATCTATTATTGGACGAAGAGGACCCGTACAGGTGTTATTTATAATATCCCTTGTAAATCTTGTAGTTCAGTTTATATTGGTCAAACTGGCCGTTCTCTTCATACTCGAATTAAGGAACATAAAACAAATTTCAAAAACCGTGATATACGTTCAAAAATAGTTCAGCATGCCATAGAAACTGACCATTTACCTGATTTTAACAGTTCTAAAATAATCATATCTAATTGTTTAAATTATCAATCAAGAATTTTCCTGGAGGGCTGGTACACAAATCAACATTTTTCGCCACTTAATGAGGCATGCGCAGTTCCTGTTGAACACGTAGTACTCACATAATGAAGTCTGTTGTTCATCTCATCATTTGCACTTGATGTTTTTTACTGATGAGGAGCCTGTAAAAGGCACGAAACGTTTAAATTTATGTTTTTGTGTTTTTAATATTTTAAAATGTATATTTTTAGTGTATATTATCTGTCTCAGTTTTTAGTGTGATTAAAATTTAATTTAATTACGAGACGTAATGATTTTTAAATATTAAAATAATAATAATAATAATAATAATAATAATAATAAAACGTCGCCTGTGGCATTTCTGCATCTTACTAAATTTTCATTAATTACTAGAATGAGGTAATATGCATAATTTTTACTACGCATACCTTCAGAAAACATTTTTAAGTAACTAGAAAAATAAGTTTCAAATACATTTTTGTTCGTTTTATAATGCGATATGTAAAGGTTTAAAATAATTAGTTGAAATGACATTTGAAAAAAATTATTTATAGAGATATACGAATGTGTTCTTTTTCTTTTGCTGTGAGAAGAAAAATATATATTTGCACACGTGCACTTTGTTTCTCACACGTTTTTGTATAAATTTAGAAAGAGAAATATTTTTTTTTTCTTTATTACCATCCTTGATAATATTTTTATTTCCATATTGTAAAGTACATAAATATTTTAAAAGAGTGTTTGCTAAAATAAATGGAGGAATTTTTCAAAAAACTTAAGATAGTAACGAAACTAAATTATCTAAACTTGAAATTAGCATAAAGAAAAAAATAAAATTAATAGTCAGAACTACTTGTGAAATTCATAAAAATGCATTAATTTGTGTATAACTCTTTCGTATTAAATAAATTTAAAAAAAGTTTTATTTTTCTTAGAATCTAGAGTAAGTTATATTTTGAATTTCAAGTTACGTAAATAATTTTCCTACCTTAACACTGTCGTGACCGCTGACGTAGATTGACGTCATTTCAAAATCTGTAACTCCATCAGTTGGCGTTTCTTTCGCAATTTGTAGGTTATTTTTTTATTAAAAATATACACGTTATTCATATTTGTACAATCAATATGCTGTGGATACAAATACTTTGATTAGAGAGGATTATATTGTATATCCATTTGTACTATAAATGTGAATTTAGTAAATTTTGTTCTGAAAAATTGTAACTGGGGAGAAAACGCCCACAGGCGGACCTTACTGTTAAAAAGACAAAAACATGAGGTCGCTAAAGTATTAATTAACACTTTCACGACCGCATGTTTTTGTCTTTTTGACACTAAACTCCCCCCATGTGTGCGTTAATCTTTTAAATTACATTATTTTAAATCGATGTTTTCGCATTTATACTTATAATATAAATGAATATACATCACAATTATACTCTTTCTAATGAAAATATTTGTATCTATAATGCATTGATTGCACAAATGTGAATATTGGGTATATTGCTGAGAAATAATGTAAGCTATGTAACCTAAAGAAATACCCACTAGCGACGTTACAGACTTTCAAATGACGTGAATTTACGTCAGCGTTCGCGAAAGTGTTAAAAAAATATACATTAGCTAACTGATATATAACCGAGTAGGAATTACCTAATAACCATGCTAAAACCATAGCCTCCTTAACTAGATGCCTGTCGCGTAGCTTGGAAACTAGGCAACAGTTGAAACGGTAGACAGCGCCACCTAGTACAGATTATAGGACTTTGTTATTCAACTCTCACCAATAATTTAAAGAAGTGATACATGGTATAAAAAATCGACGTTTCTTCGATTCTATTTGCCTTTCATGTATATCATATCCCACTTTTAAAGCTTTGTGTATGGCTGTTGAATAAAAAAAGTCGCGCAATCTATACCAGGGGGCGCTATCTACCGCTTCAACTGCTGCCTAGTTTCCGAGCTACGCGACCGGCATCTAGTTAAGGAGGCTATGCTAAAACTATTTAATTGTTTAATTAATAAAATACGAAACTAATTAATTGGTTTACATAAGAAAACTTTTCATAATACACCCGAGAGTGCATAATATTCTTTGAAAAATTTTATAAGTTAATTACAAATCTTTTTATTTCTGGTGAAATTCTCATCAAAAGAAATCATTTTATTTTGCATTAGAGTGAAAATGGGTGTGGTTATTTCTGATCTGGACTGTTCACAAATGGACTTTTACCCATATTTGCTCTCAAGACTGACGATAAAACTTTTAACGAGGCAACGTACTGACAAATGCATCCTTCATAACTCAAAATTCCGAGCTAAGACATAAAAATGAAGACATCAGAGAATTCCTCATATTTTCAATACAAATGAAACTTTCATAATAGACTTATCGTGAAAATATGCACGGTTTTTCACTATTATCCATAGCTATATATATGCATTTGAAAATATTAGAAAAGTTAATGCAAGTACAATGGTGGGTTTGGTCTACAAAAGACTTAATGAGATCCAATATAATTCCCAAGACACCGATTTATGCAGTATGTTTTCGTAGGTGACATAAGTAAGAAAAATATGTGCTCACAACACGCATAGTAAACTATCTTGATCATATGAACAATGGCAAACATTTGAGGCATGTTTTTACTGTGTATAAAATATAATAAATCTATATTTAATTTTAATTCTTAGACAAAAAAAAAAAAAAAAAAAAGAAAGAAAAGAAAAGAAAAATCTATGTCCTTCTGTGACAGATTTTACCAATTAAAGAAAAAAAATTCTATTATTATTATTTTTTTTTTTTCAGCTAAAAAGAATAAAGGTTAGAAATTATGGTTTTAGATATGAAATAAAGTTTGAATGAATTTATTAATTTTTAAAAATTAATTTTAATGTGTCGCAGCTATTACAAAAAAAAAAAAAAAAAAAAAAAAAAGAAAAAAAAAGAAAAAAGAAAAGAAAAAATGTCTTTACTTGAAATTTTTCGGTATCATGTTTTTTAAATATAACATAAAAAGTAGCATTTTTTGAAAAAATAAATAAATAAAATAAAGAATTTTTAAGCAAAAATAGCAGCAACAAAAAAGGTTTAATAACTTTATCCGTTGCCAATTGTAATATAATTATCGTACACATACACTAAGCAACAAAAAAAAAGAAAAAAAAAAAAAAAAAAGGCCGCACTTGTTTATTTTTCTTTTCACCTTCTATAAGCGCCAATGCTATCGTTTAAAAAGCAGATTTTCGAACGCATTTTATTACATCGTCCTCCAAGTACATTTTAGGGTTGAGCCCAGCATTATAAACTATATGCAGTAGCCAGGAAAACTGTAATTTTAGAAAGTATTTCAAAAATGGCAAGAACAAGACAATTAACGACGCCACAAAAAGTATTAATTTTTTAATGAAAATCAAAAATATTTTAATACGTGGGATAGCAAAATAATTAAAAGATAACGAAATATTGGTAAAATGGTTTTTAACAAAATATAAAATTTTTTGGCCGTTAAAACTGGAAATTTGGCTTTAGGCGAACATGTTACTCATCCATGCAAGATAACCGCAGTTCTAAAAGCAAATGTTTAAAAAATCGATTTGTATCATGCTCAGAACGTAAAAAAGATTTTAAAAAATTGTACAGAAAAATACTTTCTTCAAAAATAGTCCGGAAGCAATTAAACATGGCAGATTAAAAACCAGAAGATCTTCAAAAAAGCCATTATTAAGGACAAATATTTAAAAAAAAAAAAAAAAAAGATATCAGTTGACCAAAAAAAAAAAAAATATATATATATATATAATAATAATTAGCAGTTAATTATCGGGCTGAACTGAGTTTCTCTGATGAATCAAGTTTAATTCATTTCGAGCTGATGAAAAAAAGTACTACGGCGGTAAAAATGGGACAGACTTAATGAAGACTGCTCTCTTGAAGCAGTGACACATTCTCCGTACATTATGTTACGGAGGTGCATAATTTTTCAAAGAATCAGACAAATTTTCATGCTCAAGGTATCAACTAACTCAAAATAAAACACAATGATTATAAAAGTGGTGCCTGACCAACTATTTTGGAGGTATTTCAGACTTTCTTTCAAATAGCATTTCAAGATGATAAAGCACCTTGCTGTACGGCGTCTGTGGTACGTCAGTTTTAATCAAAGTGTTAAAATACCTATCCATTCTCATGAGCACCTATAATTATGTCAGTGATAATATATTTTTTCACTCTAAGTTAAATCTCACAAAGAATATCGTAGAATTTCTTCTTTATTAGCCATGGAAACAGTCCTAATCTCAATTCGTCCGAAAATGTTTAGTCATAAAAAGGCGCGGAGAGAGAGAGGAGGATTCGGAATTTGCAGCCCAGAACTTTGCAAGAAATAGAAAATTAATTTACAGTATTTAGCACAGTGAAATTTTTTAGATTTATATCAAAAAACTGTATAATACCAAAGCCTCCTTAACTAAATGCCTGACGAGTGGCTCGAAATCTTGGCAACAGTGCAAGAAGAACATAGCCGGTAGATGGCGCTTGATATCAAGCATAAAGTTTTGTTTATATCCCACTATTCAATTGGGTTTCAATTGAGTTTTTTATAGCTTGTTAAATTTTGTTTTTATAGCTTAGTTTTATTAATTTAACAAATGTGAGAGGGTTTTATTATGTATCATGTTTAAACAATAACATGGTTTATTGCGTTGTTCCATTTTGTAATTCGGACAGTCACCGTGACAATATAAGTTTTCATGAAATACCTAGTAATGCAATTCAACGTTAAAAAGAAAAGGGGTGGGGTGGGGGGCTTGCTAATATTTCAAGACAAGGTATGTAAACTATATAAATAATTAGTACAGAATTACCAACCCTCCGGATTTTTGAATACCAATATTTTTTCACAGAACCATTCTTTTTATTTATTATCGTAAATTCTGTGATTAAGACGAAGATAAATTTAAAAGAAATTATGATATAAAAATTCGGAGAATTGACAACTCTGTCAGTAAGTTCCAAATAAAATAGTTATGCGTATTATAAAACGCAATGAAATTTTTATTTATTTATATTGATGTAGGAAGAAAAAGAAATAACTTGTTCTTAGTTACTTTGAAGTAGCTAAGAACTTTTTGAAATGAGTTAACCTATAAACTTTAGTAATTTATGAATAAAACTATAAAATACCCCAATATATGATCAAGATTGATTTATAATTTTTTAATACCATTGTTTTTAAAAGACTTGTGTTCTTGTGTAAATGAGTATAAAAATTTGATTATCTCAGTGAAATCAAAACAAAAATGTTAGGAATATTTAAAAGAAAAACTAGATAACTTTTATTTCATATTTTGTTCTTTTTTAAAAAAATTAAGTTTTAAGATTCAGAATATTTCTTTTATTAATAATGATAAAATGTTTATATAATGTTAAAATCCTGTTTTATAAAAGTATTTAATATTTTCTTGACCAACCTCTATTTTACGTAGTAATTTTCCTTTTATTAAACCGAAGGCGAGGCGCAGAATAATAATAATAATAATAATAATGTGACGAGTCCCACCGGACACGCAGTATTAATTCATTATCTCTCTCTCTCTCTCTCTCTATATATATATATATATATATATGTGTGTGTGTGAGAGAGAGAGTGTGTGTGTATAAATTTGTAATATTCAATTTATATACATAATATACATTGTTTCATTTAATTTAAGTTTTACGGAATAAATGTTATGTAAAATCGTTTAAATGCATTTAAATACGGCTTTTGATCATTTATAATTATAAATCCTTTATATTTATTCCATATTATTTGAATTATATACATATGTGATTAACTCGATATCGAATTTTTGGACCGAATACAATACTTCCATTTCCTACGGTAGTAGGGTAATGGAAGTAAAAAAAAAATCAAGGTTGTTATTAATTTGTCCTTAAATTTTGCAATCTTGATCAAATTTTTCAAATTGAAATTTAATACGAATTTTAAAATACAAATGTGAATTTCCCGCATTTGTTTGTTTTTAAGTTATTCTGATAACAAATATGCATAGAGATCAATCGCTAAAAACTGAAAAAATTGGTTTTTGTATTCAGGAAACCTCAAAACGTGACATTCAAAAACTCGAGTTGAAAATAGAACTTCAAAAAATACTTTGTTTAGATTATGGGTATGAAAAATTAATTTTCCTTCCTCAGCAGTATTCGTCGACATAGTAAAGTGTAGCAAAGCCCTTTCGTCAATTGCATTCTACAGAAAAGAACGCTTAGCTTAATTTGTAGCCCTGTATATTTTCAATAAACTATGTGCACATCAGATTGTGCACTTAAATTTAGTCTCATATAAAAAACACTTAACACAAAATGAAATACATTTTCAGCATTTTCCAAGTATATCCAATAGACAAACCGACGCGCACAGATCAACAGCTAAAAACATTATTTTTCGATTAAGGAGACCTCAAAACGTGTAAATATAACACAACTTTATTTCGAAAATGCCTATTAGTTTCGAAAGCATACCCTCTCGGAACTGGTGGAGCTAATAAAAATATTGAATTAAAAAAAAAAAAAAAAAAAAAAAAAAAAATAGCGAGAGAGAAAACTTACTTAAGAAATCTTTAAATTTAAAAATTTAAATGTTAATGGTTAATTTTTTTTTGCGATGGACTAGACAACAGATTGTTTTCTTGTCCAATTTTTATTATTGAATGTTAATTTATTTCCTTAATGTGCTGGTCTATCTTTCTTATAAATAATATAAAATTTTTAATTTAAGAAAAATAATTCACTTTTAATAAGGTAAAAATGTAGCGTGAAGGACATGACAGAAAAAAAAAAAAAATAGACATGATTTTAATAATATTATTCTAAACTGAAACTCATTTAAAGTTCAGAGATTTTAATTTACATAAACGAGACTTTTATCTGATATCTATATTTCAAAAGAGTTTGAAATGTTTATTAAATACAGTAGAGCGCCGATTATCCGAACTCCAATTAACCGAACTTCCAATTATCCGAACAGCTTATTTCAGTATTTATTTTTCTTTATCCGAGCTTCCAACTATCTGAACAGCCTATTCCTCCCCCTAAAAAAATTCCTAACTGAAATTCCCATTATCCTAATTCCTGATTCCCTTATCCTAATTCCGTTTCCAACATACGAAAACTAATTTGAAAGATTGATGCATTATGGCTGCTGATTCTGGGAATCTAGAAAAACCTTCAACATTAAAAAAGGCTTGGAATACAATTTTAAATAAAGAAAAAAAATGATAGTGGATTAGAAGAATCTAGTAAAGAAAATGAGGACTGTAAAACAATAAAGGAGATGGGAAGAATCCTATGTTATGAAGAAAATGATATTAACGAATGGTTAAATAGTGACGTTCATGACACTGGATAACAGATTTTAAATGATGATGAGATTGTCGATAAGATTCAATGTGAAAAAGAAAATGAAAACGAATGCTTTGAAAATGACCCAGGGCCATCACATTATCTTTGAATGTTTGGAAACAACTATAGTTCGAACGGCAGAACGACGCAGATTCTCTTCAATTAACCTGTCTAAGAAGAATTCGAGATGTGGCAGCATTGAAAGAATGTCTTCTTTGAAGCAAGCAACAATCAAAAGCTTTTTTGCTTAAATTATAATATCTAAAGTTTAAAAAAAAAAAAAAAAAAAAAACATTAAAAACACGCCAGCACAAATTGGTGCTGTCAGTCCTAAGCCTGGATAAAGTGTGATGGTTTTTCTATTGTCAGAATATCCCTTAAATTGTCTGTCCAATTATTCGAACTTTTGCTTATCCGAACTAGGTTCTGTCCCGACGTCTTCGGATAATCGGCGCTCTACTGTAACTATATATAAAAAACTTTAATGACATGATAGACCTGCAATGTTTTTGCTTATTTAATTTTAAATTTTGTTTTTTAATTAATAATATAAAAAAGGTGTTATTTATTTGATACGTTCCATGTATTTCCTATCAATAAAATTTAAAGTAATTGCATTAGTTGAAAAACTAAAATATGTCCACTTTCGGAGGAAATTAAACCTAATTTTTTTTAAATATTTCAATATTTTATTGAAAATATTTACGATAAAAAACTTTCACTTTATTTTTTCAAAAAAAAAAAAAAAAAAAAAAAAAATTGCAATTTTGGACTTAAAATTGAAATTAATACCTAAATTTTTAGATGAAAAATAGAATGTATCTATGAAACAGAAGAAAATTGTTGCTCTGCGTAGGTGCTGTCACCTAGCGGCAGTTTTGTTTTCTGTTTTGGTTTAACATTAGAATTCGCTGCGCTCGTCAGGCATTTAGTTAAGGAGGCTCTGATACTATGCCACTGTGGATTAAAGCAGTAATTCCACATAAAAGTGGAATTAACCCAATGCAGAATACATATTTTTATTAAAAAATTGCTTAGATCTAATAAATAAATAGTTATATTACATATAAAAAAAATTATAACTTGTTTATTTCATATAATAAATCAAAATAGAACACAGAGTGTATGGTTATTACATTATGTTTACAAAGAAAATTTTATGTAGATTTTTATAAAGTACTTCGTAGAGAGCATTAAAGCGAATTATTAAATCGAAAATGTACATAGATATCATTTTATCCCTTTGTTATTATTCAAACATGGCAGTTTTATTTGATTTAAACATTAATTTTAAAGTTATTACAAATAAAAAAGGTAGTCATTTTTTCTGCAGTGCGGCTTTTTTTTTTTTTTTTTTTTTTTTTTTTTTTTTGTCACTTAGTGTAGTTGATATGTCTATGCTTCAGGCGAGAAACTACATACCAGAAATTTTCTATAATAAATTTCACTTTATTAAATCGTGGAAATGTATAATATGAAATAATTCTATCAAAAAATACTGGTGTGAAACTTGATTTAAAAATTAGAAATTTTGGCATGTCTGATCGTGCGGTTGCCAACGCTGGTTGCATTTTTACCCTTTTTAAAACACTACAGCTCAACAGATGGCGACTCTTGTCTCACTAAAAATCTTAATTTTTTTTTCCATCTAAATTTATTTTATACCAATACATTACTCTGAAATTCGCATCTTTTAGTCTTTTTAACCTATTTTCCTATTTTGTTCTTTATTAGCTTTATTTGAAAGAAAAAAAAAAAAAAAAAAAATCCCATTTTTTGTTTAAACATCTTAAAGTTTTCTAAGATTTGGCTTAAATTTTGCCCTTCATCAATCCGAAATAGCCTTTCATCCACGCATGTTATAAAAATCTCGCTTTATGTATTCTCTACTGTGATTGGCTAGCATTTCAGATCACAATTTTTTAAAATTAATAACTTAATACTAATAGGAAAGAAAATAAGATAGAGAACTTATGTCTTTTTTTTTTTTTTTTTTTTTTTTTTTAATTCCGGATTTTTTCAGACCTTTTCGTTAAAAAAGTTTTTTTTTTTTTTTTTTTTTTTTAATTATCTAGTTAGGTTTTATTCAATGCAGAATTAAGGAACTATAACTCTCTATTCTAGATCCCAGTCCACCAAATAAAATAAAATAAAATTTTCATTACATTTTTCCGGTATCTAAAAACTACTACAGTTGGCAAATATGGCTATAGATATTATTACAAGATATGTTCCTTTAAATTTTTTTTCTATCTTATTTAAGATAAATCACTGTCCTTTTTATTTCGCATTTACCATTTCTACAATTATTATATCTTTGATTTTTTTACATAGAAACCCAACATGAATTTAATTTGTGCATTGAAGTGCATTTTAAATCATACCTGCCAACATACTAATTAGTATTTTGTAAATCTGTTAGCCTCCGCCTTTTTTTATACTCCAGTCTTTTTCTAGAGTAGTTTTCTGCTTATTTAATCACAAATACACTTGGAGAATATCACTCAAAAGTGTGGAAAGTTGGCCAGATACTAACAATTTTACGGAACATTAATTATAATGTGGCAGCTATGTCAAATCAGCAGCAGTTTCACCAACAGAAGTTGTGAACTAATTCGATATTTGAAAATGTTTTATAAGGGTGAATATCTGGGAACTGATTAAGGAAAATGAGCTAAACAGTTATTGTAGTTACAATAAATTTTAATTGTTAGAATTGAAGAAAAGTTATTATAGGACATTGTTAAGAAAAAAATATATATATAAAGGAATAATCTTACTATTTTTATTTTAACGATTGCAACAACAAACATTCCGTCAGAGCTTAAAGGGATTTACCTTAAATATTTTTATTTTATTAAAAAAAAAAAAAAAAAAAATGATTATTTTAGAAGAATAAAAAGCTCATTTTATTCATAAAAAAAAAAGAAAGAAAGAAATCTCTTTTTAATTATTATTATTATTTTTCTCCAAAATCCACTTTTTTGTTTCAAAGCAGAAAGGTTATAAATTCCTTCTTTCGTTCGTTAAAAGAAAGAAAGAAAGAAAAAAAAAAAAAAAAAAAAAAAAGAAAAAAAACGAATTCTTACACCTTACACTTTTAGAAATTATTTTTATAAAAGCGTCTCAAATAACTAAATCTACCATCAACTGCACATTTTAATTGCAACATTGCAAAACTCCGCGCGGAAATTGAGGAAAAGATAATAATAATAATAATAATAGTAATAATACCTTTAGAGCTATAATGACGTCAATTTTACCCTGCAAATTTAATTTTTCACAAAGTTTTATATCAAGTTTATAATATTTACGCGTGAATTTCTTTACATTAAAAAAAAAAAAATTAAATCAAATTAAATAAATAAATAAAATAAAATAAAATCAACTCGTAAACTTTTTTGGCAACAATTAACAATTAAAGTAAAATAAATTATGTATTTCTGTCTAAAAAAGGGCTTCTTCAACTTTTTCGATACTGATTATTATTAATTTTCTTTTCTTTTCTTTTCTTTTTTTCTTTTTCTTCCCTAAAAAAAAAAAAAAAAAAAAAAAAAAACAGTTTTGTACACTTCTCTGGTTGCGATATATATATTATAAATCTCAAAGAATTTAAACTTAATATATATATATATATATATTGATTGATTGATTGATTGAAATTATTTTTGGATTACAATGGAGTCACTTTGAGAATATTCTAATAAGAAATCAACATCACCTATAT
>CAWVNO010000227.1:0-33977 GCA_963930645.1 Salticus scenicus
GCTTTTGAAAAAAATTCTGCGAAAATCGCAAAAATTTTGGGTATCGAAATCTGGCAAAAGTCTGCATAAAAGGGCTCTCCTGGCCAAATGGTTTAACTTTGGCAGGTCCCTGCTGGTCTGTTATGAAACTAGAATATCTTTTGCAGATTCTGGAAGTGATTGCGATCGCAAAGCTCTATTAGCGGCTGTGGAATCGACTTTTAAAAATGAGAGGGCGTAAAATTCGACAAAAAAATTTCGCGACGAAATCGAGCACATGCCTTCATAAAACGGCTCTCCTGGCCAAATGGTTTAACTTTGGCAGGTCCCTCGTGCTTTATCATGAAAGTAGACTTCGTGGGGCAGATTCTGGAAGTGATTGCGATCGCAAAGCTCTATTAGTTGCTTTGGAATCGGCTTTTGAAAAAAATTCTGCGAAAATCGCAAAAATTTTGGGTATCGAAATCTGGCAAAAGTCTGCATAAAAGGGCTCTCCTGGCCAAATGGTTTAACTTTGGCAGGTCCCTGCTGGTCTGTTATGAAACTAGAATATCTTTTGCAGATTCTGGAAGTGATTGCGATCGCAAAGCTCTATTAGCGGCTGTGGAATCGACTTTTAAAAATGAGAGGGCGTAAAATTCGACAAAAAAATTTCGCGACGAAATCGAGCACATGCCTTCATAAAACGGCTCTCCTGGCCAAATGGTTTAACTTTGGCAGGTCCCTCGTGCTTTATCATGAAAGTAGACTTCGTGGGGCAGATTCTGGAAGTGATTGCGATCGCAAAGCTCTATTAGTTGCTTTGGAATCGGCTTTTGAAAAAAATTCTGCGAAAATCGCAAAAATTTTGGGTATCGAAATCTGGCAAAAGTCTGCATAAAAGGGCTCTCCTGGCCAAATGGTTTAACTTTGGCAGGTCCCTGCTGGTCTGTTATGAAACTAGAATATCTTTTGCAGATTCTGGAAGTGATTGCGATCGCAAAGCTCTATTAGCGGCTGTGGAATCGACTTTTAAAAATGAGAGGGCGTAAAATTCGACAAAAAAATTTCGCGACGAAATCGAGCACATGCCTTCATAAAACGGCTCTCCTGGCCAAATGGTTTAACTTTGGCAGGTCCCTCGTGCTTTATCATGAAAGTAGACTTCGTGGGGCAGATTCTGGAAGTGATTGCGATCGCAAAGCTCTATTAGTTGCTTTGGAATCGGCTTTTGAAAAAAATTCTGCGAAAATCGCAAAAATTTTGGGTATCGAAATCTGGCAAAAGTCTGCATAAAAGGGCTCTCCTGGCCAAATGGTTTAACTTTGGCAGGTCCCTGCTGGTCTGTTATGAAACTAGAATATCTTTTGCAGATTCTGGAAGTGATTGCGATCGCAAAGCTCTATTAGCGGCTGTGGAATCGACTTTTAAAAATGAGAGGGCGTAAAATTCGACAAAAAAATTTCGCGACGAAATCGAGCACATGCCTTCATAAAACGGCTCTCCTGGCCAAATGGTTTAACTTTGGCAGGTCCCTCGTGCTTTATCATGAAAGTAGACTTCGTGGGGCAGATTCTGGAAGTGATTGCGATCGCAAAGCTCTATTAGTTGCTTTGGAATCGGCTTTTGAAAAAAATTCTGCGAAAATCGCAAAAATTTTGGGTATCGAAATCTGGCAAAAGTCTGCATAAAAGGGCTCTCCTGGCCAAATGGTTTAACTTTGGCAGGTCCCTGCTGGTCTGTTATGAAACTAGAATATCTTTTGCAGATTCTGGAAGTGATTGCGATCGCAAAGCTCTATTAGCGGCTGTGGAATCGACTTTTAAAAATGAGAGGGCGTAAAATTCGACAAAAAAATTTCGCGACGAAATCGAGCACATGCCTTCATAAAACGGCTCTCCTGGCCAAATGGTTTAACTTTGGCAGGTCCCTCGTGCTTTATCATGAAAGTAGACTTCGTGGGGCAGATTCTGGAAGTGATTGCGATCGCAAAGCTCTATTAGTTGCTTTGGAATCGGCTTTTGAAAAAAATTCTGCGAAAATCGCAAAAATTTTGGGTATCGAAATCTGGCAAAAGTCTGCATAAAAGGGCTCTCCTGGCCAAATGGTTTAACTTTGGCAGGTCCCTGCTGGTCTGTTATGAAACTAGAATATCTTTTGCAGATTCTGGAAGTGATTGCGATCGCAAAGCTGCTAGGTCCCTGTTATGAAACTAGAATATCTTTTGCAGATTCTGGAAGTGATTGCGATCGCAAAGCTCTATTAGCGGCTGTGGAATCGACTTTTAAAAATGAGAGGGCGTAAAATTCGACAAAAAAATTTCGCGACGAAATCGAGCACATGCCTTCATAAAACGGCTCTCCTGGCCAAATGGTTTAACTTTGGCAGGTCCCTCGTGCTTTATCATGAAAGTAGACTTCGTGGGGCAGATTCTGGAAGTGATTGCGATCGCAAAGCTCTATTAGTTGCTTTGGAATCGGCTTTTGAAAAAAATTCTGCGAAAATCGCAACTTGGCAGGTCCCTGCTGGTCTGTTATGAAACTAGAATATCTTTTGCAGATTCTGGAAGTGATTGCGATCGCAAAGCTCTATTAGCGGCTGTGGAATCGACTTTTAAAAATGAGAGGGCGTAAAATTCGACAAAAAAATTTCGCGACGAAATCGAGCACATGCCTTCATAAAACGGCTCTCCTGGCCAAATGGTTTAACTTTGGCAGGTCCCTCGTGCTTTATCATGAAAGTAGACTTCGTGGGGCAGATTCTGGAAGTGATTGCGATCGCAAAGCTCTATTAGTTGCTTTGGAATCGGCTTTTGAAAAAAATTCTGCGAAAATCGCAAAAATTTTGGGTATCGAAATCTGGCAAAAGTCTGCATAAAAGGGCTCTCCTGGCCAAATGGTTTAACTTTGGCAGGTCCCTGCTGGTCTGTTATGAAACTAGAATATCTTTTGCAGATTCTGGAAGTGATTGCGATCGCAAAGCTCTATTAGCGGCTGTGGAATCGACTTTTAAAAATGAGAGGGCGTAAAATTCGACAAAAAAATTTCGCGACGAAATCGAGCACATGCCTTCATAAAACGGCTCTCCTGGCCAAATGGTTTAACTTTGGCAGGTCCCTCGTGCTTTATCATGAAAGTAGACTTCGTGGGGCAGATTCTGGAAGTGATTGCGATCGCAAAGCTCTATTAGTTGCTTTGGAATCGGCTTTTGAAAAAAATTCTGCGAAAATCGCAAAAATTTTGGGTATCGAAATCTGGCAAAAGTCTGCATAAAAGGGCTCTCCTGGCCAAATGGTTTAACTTTGGCAGGTCCCTGCTGGTCTGTTATGAAACTAGAATATCTTTTGCAGATTCTGGAAGTGATTGCGATCGCAAAGCTCTATTAGCGGCTGTGGAATCGACTTTTAAAAATGAGAGGGCGTAAAATTCGACAAAAAAATTTCGCGACGAAATCGAGCACATGCCTTCATAAAACGGCTCTCCTGGCCAAATGGTTTAACTTTGGCAGGTCCCTCGTGCTTTATCATGAAAGTAGACTTCGTGGGGCAGATTCTGGAAGTGATTGCGATCGCAAAGCTCTATTAGTTGCTTTGGAATCGGCTTTTGAAAAAAATTCTGCGAAAATCGCAAAAATTTTGGGTATCGAAATCTGGCAAAAGTCTGCATAAAAGGGCTCTCCTGGCCAAATGGTTTAACTTTGGCAGGTCCCTGCTGGTCTGTTATGAAACTAGAATATCTTTTGCAGATTCTGGAAGTGATTGCGATCGCAAAGCTCTATTAGCGGCTGTGGAATCGACTTTTAAAAATGAGAGGGCGTAAAATTCGACAAAAAAATTTCGCGACGAAATCGAGCACATGCCTTCATAAAACGGCTCTCCTGGCCAAATGGTTTAACTTTGGCAGGTCCCTCGTGCTTTATCATGAAAGTAGACTTCGTGGGGCAGATTCTGGAAGTGATTGCGATCGCAAAGCTCTATTAGTTGCTTTGGAATCGGCTTTTGAAAAAAATTCTGCGAAAATCGCAAAAATTTTGGGTATCGAAATCTGGCAAAAGTCTGCATAAAAGGGCTCTCCTGGCCAAATGGTTTAACTTTGGCAGGTCCCTGCTGGTCTGTTATGAAACTAGAATATCTTTTGCAGATTCTGGAAGTGATTGCGATCGCAAAGCTCTATTAGCGGCTGTGGAATCGACTTTTAAAAATGAGAGGGCGTAAAATTCGACAAAAAAATTTCGCGACGAAATCGAGCACATGCCTTCATAAAACGGCTCTCCTGGCCAAATGGTTTAACTTTGGCAGGTCCCTCGTGCTTTATCATGAAAGTAGACTTCGTGGGGCAGATTCTGGAAGTGATTGCGATCGCAAAGCTCTATTAGTTGCTTTGGAATCGGCTTTTGAAAAAAATTCTGCGAAAATCGCAAAAATTTTGGGTATCGAAATCTGGCAAAAGTCTGCATAAAAGGGCTCTCCTGGCCAAATGGTTTAACTTTGGCAGGTCCCTGCTGGTCTGTTATGAAACTAGAATATCTTTTGCAGATTCTGGAAGTGATTGCGATCGCAAAGCTCTATTAGCGGCTGTGGAATCGACTTTTAAAAATGAGAGGGCGTAAAATTCGACAAAAAAATTTCGCGACGAAATCGAGCACATGCCTTCATAAAACGGCTCTCCTGGCCAAATGGTTTAACTTTGGCAGGTCCCTCGTGCTTTATCATGAAAGTAGACTTCGTGGGGCAGATTCTGGAAGTGATTGCGATCGCAAAGCTCTATTAGTTGCTTTGGAATCGGCTTTTGAAAAAAATTCTGCGAAAATCGCAAAAATTTTGGGTATCGAAATCTGGCAAAAGTCTGCATAAAAGGGCTCTCCTGGCCAAATGGTTTAACTTTGGCAGGTCCCTGCTGGTCTGTTATGAAACTAGAATATCTTTTGCAGATTCTGGAAGTGATTGCGATCGCAAAGCTCTATTAGCGGCTGTGGAATCGACTTTTAAAAATGAGAGGGCGTAAAATTCGACAAAAAAATTTCGCGACGAAATCGAGCACATGCCTTCATAAAACGGCTCTCCTGGCCAAATGGTTTAACTTTGGCAGGTCCCTCGTGCTTTATCATGAAAGTAGACTTCGTGGGGCAGATTCTGGAAGTGATTGCGATCGCAAAGCTCTATTAGTTGCTTTGGAATCGGCTTTTGAAAAAAATTCTGCGAAAATCGCAAAAATTTTGGGTATCGAAATCTGGCAAAAGTCTGCATAAAAGGGCTCTCCTGGCCAAATGGTTTAACTTTGGCAGGTCCCTGCTGGTCTGTTATGAAACTAGAATATCTTTTGCAGATTCTGGAAGTGATTGCGATCGCAAAGCTCTATTAGCGGCTGTGGAATCGACTTTTAAAAATGAGAGGGCGTAAAATTCGACAAAAAAATTTCGCGACGAAATCGAGCACATGCCTTCATAAAACGGCTCTCCTGGCCAAATGGTTTAACTTTGGCAGGTCCCTCGTGCTTTATCATGAAAGTAGACTTCGTGGGGCAGATTCTGGAAGTGATTGCGATCGCAAAGCTCTATTAGTTGCTTTGGAATCGGCTTTTGAAAAAAATTCTGCGAAAATCGCAAAAATTTTGGGTATCGAAATCTGGCAAAAGTCTGCATAAAAGGGCTCTCCTGGCCAAATGGTTTAACTTTGGCAGGTCCCTGCTGGTCTGTTATGAAACTAGAATATCTTTTGCAGATTCTGGAAGTGATTGCGATCGCAAAGCTCTATTAGCGGCTGTGGAATCGACTTTTAAAAATGAGAGGGCGTAAAATTCGACAAAAAAATTTCGCGACGAAATCGAGCACATGCCTTCATAAAACGGCTCTCCTGGCCAAATGGTTTAACTTTGGCAGGTCCCTCGTGCTTTATCATGAAAGTAGACTTCGTGGGGCAGATTCTGGAAGTGATTGCGATCGCAAAGCTCTATTAGTTGCTTTGGAATCGGCTTTTGAAAAAAATTCTGCGAAAATCGCAAAAATTTTGGGTATCGAAATCTGGCAAAAGTCTGCATAAAAGGGCTCTCCTGGCCAAATGGTTTAACTTTGGCAGGTCCCTGCTGGTCTGTTATGAAACTAGAATATCTTTTGCAGATTCTGGAAGTGATTGCGATCGCAAAGCTCTATTAGCGGCTGTGGAATCGACTTTTAAAAATGAGAGGGCGTAAAATTCGACAAAAAAATTTCGCGACGAAATCGAGCACATGCCTTCATAAAACGGCTCTCCTGGCCAAATGGTTTAACTTTGGCAGGTCCCTCGTGCTTTATCATGAAAGTAGACTTCGTGGGGCAGATTCTGGAAGTGATTGCGATCGCAAAGCTCTATTAGTTGCTTTGGAATCGGCTTTTGAAAAAAATTCTGCGAAAATCGCAAAAATTTTGGGTATCGAAATCTGGCAAAAGTCTGCATAAAAGGGCTCTCCTGGCCAAATGGTTTAACTTTGGCAGGTCCCTGCTGGTCTGTTATGAAACTAGAATATCTTTTGCAGATTCTGGAAGTGATTGCGATCGCAAAGCTCTATTAGCGGCTGTGGAATCGACTTTTAAAAATGAGAGGGCGTAAAATTCGACAAAAAAATTTCGCGACGAAATCGAGCACATGCCTTCATAAAACGGCTCTCCTGGCCAAATGGTTTAACTTTGGCAGGTCCCTCGTGCTTTATCATGAAAGTAGACTTCGTGGGGCAGATTCTGGAAGTGATTGCGATCGCAAAGCTCTATTAGTTGCTTTGGAATCGGCTTTTGAAAAAAATTCTGCGAAAATCGCAAAAATTTTGGGTATCGAAATCTGGCAAAAGTCTGCATAAAAGGGCTCTCCTGGCCAAATGGTTTAACTTTGGCAGGTCCCTGCTGGTCTGTTATGAAACTAGAATATCTTTTGCAGATTCTGGAAGTGATTGCGATCGCAAAGCTCTATTAGCGGCTGTGGAATCGACTTTTAAAAATGAGAGGGCGTAAAATTCGACAAAAAAATTTCGCGACGAAATCGAGCACATGCCTTCATAAAACGGCTCTCCTGGCCAAATGGTTTAACTTTGGCAGGTCCCTCGTGCTTTATCATGAAAGTAGACTTCGTGGGGCAGATTCTGGAAGTGATTGCGATCGCAAAGCTCTATTAGTTGCTTTGGAATCGGCTTTTGAAAAAAATTCTGCGAAAATCGCAAAAATTTTGGGTATCGAAATCTGGCAAAAGTCTGCATAAAAGGGCTCTCCTGGCCAAATGGTTTAACTTTGGCAGGTCCCTGCTGGTCTGTTATGAAACTAGAATATCTTTTGCAGATTCTGGAAGTGATTGCGATCGCAAAGCTCTATTAGCGGCTGTGGAATCGACTTTTAAAAATGAGAGGGCGTAAAATTCGACAAAAAAATTTCGCGACGAAATCGAGCACATGCCTTCATAAAACGGCTCTCCTGGCCAAATGGTTTAACTTTGGCAGGTCCCTCGTGCTTTATCATGAAAGTAGACTTCGTGGGGCAGATTCTGGAAGTGATTGCGATCGCAAAGCTCTATTAGTTGCTTTGGAATCGGCTTTTGAAAAAAATTCTGCGAAAATCGCAAAAATTTTGGGTATCGAAATCTGGCAAAAGTCTGCATAAAAGGGCTCTCCTGGCCAAATGGTTTAACTTTGGCAGGTCCCTGCTGGTCTGTTATGAAACTAGAATATCTTTTGCAGATTCTGGAAGTGATTGCGATCGCAAAGCTCTATTAGCGGCTGTGGAATCGACTTTTAAAAATGAGAGGGCGTAAAATTCGACAAAAAAATTTCGCGACGAAATCGAGCACATGCCTTCATAAAACGGCTCTCCTGGCCAAATGGTTTAACTTTGGCAGGTCCCTCGTGCTTTATCATGAAAGTAGACTTCGTGGGGCAGATTCTGGAAGTGATTGCGATCGCAAAGCTCTATTAGTTGCTTTGGAATCGGCTTTTGAAAAAAATTCTGCGAAAATCGCAAAAATTTTGGGTATCGAAATCTGGCAAAAGTCTGCATAAAAGGGCTCTCCTGGCCAAATGGTTTAACTTTGGCAGGTCCCTGCTGGTCTGTTATGAAACTAGAATATCTTTTGCAGATTCTGGAAGTGATTGCGATCGCAAAGCTCTATTAGCGGCTGTGGAATCGACTTTTAAAAATGAGAGGGCGTAAAATTCGACAAAAAAATTTCGCGACGAAATCGAGCACATGCCTTCATAAAACGGCTCTCCTGGCCAAATGGTTTAACTTTGGCAGGTCCCTCGTGCTTTATCATGAAAGTAGACTTCGTGGGGCAGATTCTGGAAGTGATTGCGATCGCAAAGCTCTATTAGTTGCTTTGGAATCGGCTTTTGAAAAAAATTCTGCGAAAATCGCAAAAATTTTGGGTATCGAAATCTGGCAAAAGTCTGCATAAAAGGGCTCTCCTGGCCAAATGGTTTAACTTTGGCAGGTCCCTGCTGGTCTGTTATGAAACTAGAATATCTTTTGCAGATTCTGGAAGTGATTGCGATCGCAAAGCTCTATTAGCGGCTGTGGAATCGACTTTTAAAAATGAGAGGGCGTAAAATTCGACAAAAAAATTTCGCGACGAAATCGAGCACATGCCTTCATAAAACGGCTCTCCTGGCCAAATGGTTTAACTTTGGCAGGTCCCTCGTGCTTTATCATGAAAGTAGACTTCGTGGGGCAGATTCTGGAAGTGATTGCGATCGCAAAGCTCTATTAGTTGCTTTGGAATCGGCTTTTGAAAAAAATTCTGCGAAAATCGCAAAAATTTTGGGTATCGAAATCTGGCAAAAGTCTGCATAAAAGGGCTCTCCTGGCCAAATGGTTTAACTTTGGCAGGTCCCTGCTGGTCTGTTATGAAACTAGAATATCTTTTGCAGATTCTGGAAGTGATTGCGATCGCAAAGCTCTATTAGCGGCTGTGGAATCGACTTTTAAAAATGAGAGGGCGTAAAATTCGACAAAAAAATTTCGCGACGAAATCGAGCACATGCCTTCATAAAACGGCTCTCCTGGCCAAATGGTTTAACTTTGGCAGGTCCCTCGTGCTTTATCATGAAAGTAGACTTCGTGGGGCAGATTCTGGAAGTGATTGCGATCGCAAAGCTCTATTAGTTGCTTTGGAATCGGCTTTTGAAAAAAATTCTGCGAAAATCGCAAAAATTTTGGGTATCGAAATCTGGCAAAAGTCTGCATAAAAGGGCTCTCCTGGCCAAATGGTTTAACTTTGGCAGGTCCCTGCTGGTCTGTTATGAAACTAGAATATCTTTTGCAGATTCTGGAAGTGATTGCGATCGCAAAGCTCTATTAGCGGCTGTGGAATCGACTTTTAAAAATGAGAGGGCGTAAAATTCGACAAAAAAATTTCGCGACGAAATCGAGCACATGCCTTCATAAAACGGCTCTCCTGGCCAAATGGTTTAACTTTGGCAGGTCCCTCGTGCTTTATCATGAAAGTAGACTTCGTGGGGCAGATTCTGGAAGTGATTGCGATCGCAAAGCTCTATTAGTTGCTTTGGAATCGGCTTTTGAAAAAAATTCTGCGAAAATCGCAAAAATTTTGGGTATCGAAATCTGGCAAAAGTCTGCATAAAAGGGCTCTCCTGGCCAAATGGTTTAACTTTGGCAGGTCCCTGCTGGTCTGTTATGAAACTAGAATATCTTTTGCAGATTCTGGAAGTGATTGCGATCGCAAAGCTCTATTAGCGGCTGTGGAATCGACTTTTAAAAATGAGAGGGCGTAAAATTCGACAAAAAAATTTCGCGACGAAATCGAGCACATGCCTTCATAAAACGGCTCTCCTGGCCAAATGGTTTAACTTTGGCAGGTCCCTCGTGCTTTATCATGAAAGTAGACTTCGTGGGGCAGATTCTGGAAGTGATTGCGATCGCAAAGCTCTATTAGTTGCTTTGGAATCGGCTTTTGAAAAAAATTCTGCGAAAATCGCAAAAATTTTGGGTATCGAAATCTGGCAAAAGTCTGCATAAAAGGGCTCTCCTGGCCAAATGGTTTAACTTTGGCAGGTCCCTGCTGGTCTGTTATGAAACTAGAATATCTTTTGCAGATTCTGGAAGTGATTGCGATCGCAAAGCTCTATTAGCGGCTGTGGAATCGACTTTTAAAAATGAGAGGGCGTAAAATTCGACAAAAAAATTTCGCGACGAAATCGAGCACATGCCTTCATAAAACGGCTCTCCTGGCCAAATGGTTTAACTTTGGCAGGTCCCTCGTGCTTTATCATGAAAGTAGACTTCGTGGGGCAGATTCTGGAAGTGATTGCGATCGCAAAGCTCTATTAGTTGCTTTGGAATCGGCTTTTGAAAAAAATTCTGCGAAAATCGCAAAAATTTTGGGTATCGAAATCTGGCAAAAGTCTGCATAAAAGGGCTCTCCTGGCCAAATGGTTTAACTTTGGCAGGTCCCTGCTGGTCTGTTATGAAACTAGAATATCTTTTGCAGATTCTGGAAGTGATTGCGATCGCAAAGCTCTATTAGCGGCTGTGGAATCGACTTTTAAAAATGAGAGGGCGTAAAATTCGACAAAAAAATTTCGCGACGAAATCGAGCACATGCCTTCATAAAACGGCTCTCCTGGCCAAATGGTTTAACTTTGGCAGGTCCCTCGTGCTTTATCATGAAAGTAGACTTCGTGGGGCAGATTCTGGAAGTGATTGCGATCGCAAAGCTCTATTAGTTGCTTTGGAATCGGCTTTTGAAAAAAATTCTGCGAAAATCGCAAAAATTTTGGGTATCGAAATCTGGCAAAAGTCTGCATAAAAGGGCTCTCCTGGCCAAATGGTTTAACTTTGGCAGGTCCCTGCTGGTCTGTTATGAAACTAGAATATCTTTTGCAGATTCTGGAAGTGATTGCGATCGCAAAGCTCTATTAGCGGCTGTGGAATCGACTTTTAAAAATGAGAGGGCGTAAAATTCGACAAAAAAATTTCGCGACGAAATCGAGCACATGCCTTCATAAAACGGCTCTCCTGGCCAAATGGTTTAACTTTGGCAGGTCCCTCGTGCTTTATCATGAAAGTAGACTTCGTGGGGCAGATTCTGGAAGTGATTGCGATCGCAAAGCTCTATTAGTTGCTTTGGAATCGGCTTTTGAAAAAAATTCTGCGAAAATCGCAAAAATTTTGGGTATCGAAATCTGGCAAAAGTCTGCATAAAAGGGCTCTCCTGGCCAAATGGTTTAACTTTGGCAGGTCCCTGCTGGTCTGTTATGAAACTAGAATATCTTTTGCAGATTCTGGAAGTGATTGCGATCGCAAAGCTCTATTAGCGGCTGTGGAATCGACTTTTAAAAATGAGAGGGCGTAAAATTCGACAAAAAAATTTCGCGACGAAATCGAGCACATGCCTTCATAAAACGGCTCTCCTGGCCAAATGGTTTAACTTTGGCAGGTCCCTCGTGCTTTATCATGAAAGTAGACTTCGTGGGGCAGATTCTGGAAGTGATTGCGATCGCAAAGCTCTATTAGTTGCTTTGGAATCGGCTTTTGAAAAAAATTCTGCGAAAATCGCAAAAATTTTGGGTATCGAAATCTGGCAAAAGTCTGCATAAAAGGGCTCTCCTGGCCAAATGGTTTAACTTTGGCAGGTCCCTGCTGGTCTGTTATGAAACTAGAATATCTTTTGCAGATTCTGGAAGTGATTGCGATCGCAAAGCTCTATTAGCGGCTGTGGAATCGACTTTTAAAAATGAGAGGGCGTAAAATTCGACAAAAAAATTTCGCGACGAAATCGAGCACATGCCTTCATAAAACGGCTCTCCTGGCCAAATGGTTTAACTTTGGCAGGTCCCTCGTGCTTTATCATGAAAGTAGACTTCGTGGGGCAGATTCTGGAAGTGATTGCGATCGCAAAGCTCTATTAGTTGCTTTGGAATCGGCTTTTGAAAAAAATTCTGCGAAAATCGCAAAAATTTTGGGTATCGAAATCTGGCAAAAGTCTGCATAAAAGGGCTCTCCTGGCCAAATGGTTTAACTTTGGCAGGTCCCTGCTGGTCTGTTATGAAACTAGAATATCTTTTGCAGATTCTGGAAGTGATTGCGATCGCAAAGCTCTATTAGCGGCTGTGGAATCGACTTTTAAAAATGAGAGGGCGTAAAATTCGACAAAAAAATTTCGCGACGAAATCGAGCACATGCCTTCATAAAACGGCTCTCCTGGCCAAATGGTTTAACTTTGGCAGGTCCCTCGTGCTTTATCATGAAAGTAGACTTCGTGGGGCAGATTCTGGAAGTGATTGCGATCGCAAAGCTCTATTAGTTGCTTTGGAATCGGCTTTTGAAAAAAATTCTGCGAAAATCGCAAAAATTTTGGGTATCGAAATCTGGCAAAAGTCTGCATAAAAGGGCTCTCCTGGCCAAATGGTTTAACTTTGGCAGGTCCCTGCTGGTCTGTTATGAAACTAGAATATCTTTTGCAGATTCTGGAAGTGATTGCGATCGCAAAGCTCTATTAGCGGCTGTGGAATCGACTTTTAAAAATGAGAGGGCGTAAAATTCGACAAAAAAATTTCGCGACGAAATCGAGCACATGCCTTCATAAAACGGCTCTCCTGGCCAAATGGTTTAACTTTGGCAGGTCCCTCGTGCTTTATCATGAAAGTAGACTTCGTGGGGCAGATTCTGGAAGTGATTGCGATCGCAAAGCTCTATTAGTTGCTTTGGAATCGGCTTTTGAAAAAAATTCTGCGAAAATCGCAAAAATTTTGGGTATCGAAATCTGGCAAAAGTCTGCATAAAAGGGCTCTCCTGGCCAAATGGTTTAACTTTGGCAGGTCCCTGCTGGTCTGTTATGAAACTAGAATATCTTTTGCAGATTCTGGAAGTGATTGCGATCGCAAAGCTCTATTAGCGGCTGTGGAATCGACTTTTAAAAATGAGAGGGCGTAAAATTCGACAAAAAAATTTCGCGACGAAATCGAGCACATGCCTTCATAAAACGGCTCTCCTGGCCAAATGGTTTAACTTTGGCAGGTCCCTCGTGCTTTATCATGAAAGTAGACTTCGTGGGGCAGATTCTGGAAGTGATTGCGATCGCAAAGCTCTATTAGTTGCTTTGGAATCGGCTTTTGAAAAAAATTCTGCGAAAATCGCAAAAATTTTGGGTATCGAAATCTGGCAAAAGTCTGCATAAAAGGGCTCTCCTGGCCAAATGGTTTAACTTTGGCAGGTCCCTGCTGGTCTGTTATGAAACTAGAATATCTTTTGCAGATTCTGGAAGTGATTGCGATCGCAAAGCTCTATTAGCGGCTGTGGAATCGACTTTTAAAAATGAGAGGGCGTAAAATTCGACAAAAAAATTTCGCGACGAAATCGAGCACATGCCTTCATAAAACGGCTCTCCTGGCCAAATGGTTTAACTTTGGCAGGTCCCTCGTGCTTTATCATGAAAGTAGACTTCGTGGGGCAGATTCTGGAAGTGATTGCGATCGCAAAGCTCTATTAGTTGCTTTGGAATCGGCTTTTGAAAAAAATTCTGCGAAAATCGCAAAAATTTTGGGTATCGAAATCTGGCAAAAGTCTGCATAAAAGGGCTCTCCTGGCCAAATGGTTTAACTTTGGCAGGTCCCTGCTGGTCTGTTATGAAACTAGAATATCTTTTGCAGATTCTGGAAGTGATTGCGATCGCAAAGCTCTATTAGCGGCTGTGGAATCGACTTTTAAAAATGAGAGGGCGTAAAATTCGACAAAAAAATTTCGCGACGAAATCGAGCACATGCCTTCATAAAACGGCTCTCCTGGCCAAATGGTTTAACTTTGGCAGGTCCCTCGTGCTTTATCATGAAAGTAGACTTCGTGGGGCAGATTCTGGAAGTGATTGCGATCGCAAAGCTCTATTAGTTGCTTTGGAATCGGCTTTTGAAAAAAATTCTGCGAAAATCGCAAAAATTTTGGGTATCGAAATCTGGCAAAAGTCTGCATAAAAGGGCTCTCCTGGCCAAATGGTTTAACTTTGGCAGGTCCCTGCTGGTCTGTTATGAAACTAGAATATCTTTTGCAGATTCTGGAAGTGATTGCGATCGCAAAGCTCTATTAGCGGCTGTGGAATCGACTTTTAAAAATGAGAGGGCGTAAAATTCGACAAAAAAATTTCGCGACGAAATCGAGCACATGCCTTCATAAAACGGCTCTCCTGGCCAAATGGTTTAACTTTGGCAGGTCCCTCGTGCTTTATCATGAAAGTAGACTTCGTGGGGCAGATTCTGGAAGTGATTGCGATCGCAAAGCTCTATTAGTTGCTTTGGAATCGGCTTTTGAAAAAAATTCTGCGAAAATCGCAAAAATTTTGGGTATCGAAATCTGGCAAAAGTCTGCATAAAAGGGCTCTCCTGGCCAAATGGTTTAACTTTGGCAGGTCCCTGCTGGTCTGTTATGAAACTAGAATATCTTTTGCAGATTCTGGAAGTGATTGCGATCGCAAAGCTCTATTAGCGGCTGTGGAATCGACTTTTAAAAATGAGAGGGCGTAAAATTCGACAAAAAAATTTCGCGACGAAATCGAGCACATGCCTTCATAAAACGGCTCTCCTGGCCAAATGGTTTAACTTTGGCAGGTCCCTCGTGCTTTATCATGAAAGTAGACTTCGTGGGGCAGATTCTGGAAGTGATTGCGATCGCAAAGCTCTATTAGTTGCTTTGGAATCGGCTTTTGAAAAAAATTCTGCGAAAATCGCAAAAATTTTGGGTATCGAAATCTGGCAAAAGTCTGCATAAAAGGGCTCTCCTGGCCAAATGGTTTAACTTTGGCAGGTCCCTGCTGGTCTGTTATGAAACTAGAATATCTTTTGCAGATTCTGGAAGTGATTGCGATCGCAAAGCTCTATTAGCGGCTGTGGAATCGACTTTTAAAAATGAGAGGGCGTAAAATTCGACAAAAAAATTTCGCGACGAAATCGAGCACATGCCTTCATAAAACGGCTCTCCTGGCCAAATGGTTTAACTTTGGCAGGTCCCTCGTGCTTTATCATGAAAGTAGACTTCGTGGGGCAGATTCTGGAAGTGATTGCGATCGCAAAGCTCTATTAGTTGCTTTGGAATCGGCTTTTGAAAAAAATTCTGCGAAAATCGCAAAAATTTTGGGTATCGAAATCTGGCAAAAGTCTGCATAAAAGGGCTCTCCTGGCCAAATGGTTTAACTTTGGCAGGTCCCTGCTGGTCTGTTATGAAACTAGAATATCTTTTGCAGATTCTGGAAGTGATTGCGATCGCAAAGCTCTATTAGCGGCTGTGGAATCGACTTTTAAAAATGAGAGGGCGTAAAATTCGACAAAAAAATTTCGCGACGAAATCGAGCACATGCCTTCATAAAACGGCTCTCCTGGCCAAATGGTTTAACTTTGGCAGGTCCCTCGTGCTTTATCATGAAAGTAGACTTCGTGGGGCAGATTCTGTAGAGGATTGCGATCGCAAAGCTCTATTAGTTGCTTTGGAATCGGCTTTTGAAAAAAATTCTGCGAAAATCGCAAAAATTTTGGGTATCGAAATCTGGCAAAAGTCTGCATAAAAGGGCTCTCCTGGCCAAATGGTTTAACTTTGGCAGGTCCCTGCTGGTCTGTTATGAAACTAGAATATCTTTTGCAGATTCTGGAAGTGATTGCGATCGCAAAGCTCTATTAGCGGCTGTGGAATCGACTTTTAAAAATGAGAGGGCGTAAAATTCGACAAAAAAATTTCGCGACGAAATCGAGCACATGCCTTCATAAAACGGCTCTCCTGGCCAAATGGTTTAACTTTGGCAGGTCCCTCGTGCTTTATCATGAAAGTAGACTTCGTGGGGCAGATTCTGGAAGTGATTGCGATCGCAAAGCTCTATTAGTTGCTTTGGAATCGGCTTTTGAAAAAAATTCTGCGAAAATCGCAAAAATTTTGGGTATCGAAATCTGGCAAAAGTCTGCATAAAAGGGCTCTCCTGGCCAAATGGTTTAACTTTGGCAGGTCCCTGCTGGTCTGTTATGAAACTAGAATATCTTTTGCAGATTCTGGAAGTGATTGCGATCGCAAAGCTCTATTAGCGGCTGTGGAATCGACTTTTAAAAATGAGAGGGCGTAAAATTCGACAAAAAAATTTCGCGACGAAATCGAGCACATGCCTTCATAAAACGGCTCTCCTGGCCAAATGGTTTAACTTTGGCAGGTCCCTCGTGCTTTATCATGAAAGTAGACTTCGTGGGGCAGATTCTGGAAGTGATTGCGATCGCAAAGCTCTATTAGTTGCTTTGGAATCGGCTTTTGAAAAAAATTCTGCGAAAATCGCAAAAATTTTGGGTATCGAAATCTGGCAAAAGTCTGCATAAAAGGGCTCTCCTGGCCAAATGGTTTAACTTTGGCAGGTCCCTGCTGGTCTGTTATGAAACTAGAATATCTTTTGCAGATTCTGGAAGTGATTGCGATCGCAAAGCTCTATTAGCGGCTGTGGAATCGACTTTTAAAAATGAGAGGGCGTAAAATTCGACAAAAAAATTTCGCGACGAAATCGAGCACATGCCTTCATAAAACGGCTCTCCTGGCCAAATGGTTTAACTTTGGCAGGTCCCTCGTGCTTTATCATGAAAGTAGACTTCGTGGGGCAGATTCTGGAAGTGATTGCGATCGCAAAGCTCTATTAGTTGCTTTGGAATCGGCTTTTGAAAAAAATTCTGCGAAAATCGCAAAAATTTTGGGTATCGAAATCTGGCAAAAGTCTGCATAAAAGGGCTCTCCTGGCCAAATGGTTTAACTTTGGCAGGTCCCTGCTGGTCTGTTATGAAACTAGAATATCTTTTGCAGATTCTGGAAGTGATTGCGATCGCAAAGCTCTATTAGCGGCTGTGGAATCGACTTTTAAAAATGAGAGGGCGTAAAATTCGACAAAAAAATTTCGCGACGAAATCGAGCACATGCCTTCATAAAACGGCTCTCCTGGCCAAATGGTTTAACTTTGGCAGGTCCCTCGTGCTTTATCATGAAAGTAGACTTCGTGGGGCAGATTCTGGAAGTGATTGCGATCGCAAAGCTCTATTAGTTGCTTTGGAATCGGCTTTTGAAAAAAATTCTGCGAAAATCGCAAAAATTTTGGGTATCGAAATCTGGCAAAAGTCTGCATAAAAGGGCTCTCCTGGCCAAATGGTTTAACTTTGGCAGGTCCCTGCTGGTCTGTTATGAAACTAGAATATCTTTTGCAGATTCTGGAAGTGATTGCGATCGCAAAGCTCTATTAGCGGCTGTGGAATCGACTTTTAAAAATGAGAGGGCGTAAAATTCGACAAAAAAATTTCGCGACGAAATCGAGCACATGCCTTCATAAAACGGCTCTCCTGGCCAAATGGTTTAACTTTGGCAGGTCCCTCGTGCTTTATCATGAAAGTAGACTTCGTGGGGCAGATTCTGGAAGTGATTGCGATCGCAAAGCTCTATTAGTTGCTTTGGAATCGGCTTTTGAAAAAAATTCTGCGAAAATCGCAAAAATTTTGGGTATCGAAATCTGGCAAAAGTCTGCATAAAAGGGCTCTCCTGGCCAAATGGTTTAACTTTGGCAGGTCCCTGCTGGTCTGTTATGAAACTAGAATATCTTTTGCAGATTCTGGAAGTGATTGCGATCGCAAAGCTCTATTAGCGGCTGTGGAATCGACTTTTAAAAATGAGAGGGCGTAAAATTCGACAAAAAAATTTCGCGACGAAATCGAGCACATGCCTTCATAAAACGGCTCTCCTGGCCAAATGGTTTAACTTTGGCAGGTCCCTCGTGCTTTATCATGAAAGTAGACTTCGTGGGGCAGATTCTGGAAGTGATTGCGATCGCAAAGCTCTATTAGTTGCTTTGGAATCGGCTTTTGAAAAAAATTCTGCGAAAATCGCAAAAATTTTGGGTATCGAAATCTGGCAAAAGTCTGCATAAAAGGGCTCTCCTGGCCAAATGGTTTAACTTTGGCAGGTCCCTGCTGGTCTGTTATGAAACTAGAATATCTTTTGCAGATTCTGGAAGTGATTGCGATCGCAAAGCTCTATTAGCGGCTGTGGAATCGACTTTTAAAAATGAGAGGGCGTAAAATTCGACAAAAAAATTTCGCGACGAAATCGAGCACATGCCTTCATAAAACGGCTCTCCTGGCCAAATGGTTTAACTTTGGCAGGTCCCTCGTGCTTTATCATGAAAGTAGACTTCGTGGGGCAGATTCTGGAAGTGATTGCGATCGCAAAGCTCTATTAGTTGCTTTGGAATCGGCTTTTGAAAAAAATTCTGCGAAAATCGCAAAAATTTTGGGTATCGAAATCTGGCAAAAGTCTGCATAAAAGGGCTCTCCTGGCCAAATGGTTTAACTTTGGCAGGTCCCTGCTGGTCTGTTATGAAACTAGAATATCTTTTGCAGATTCTGGAAGTGATTGCGATCGCAAAGCTCTATTAGCGGCTGTGGAATCGACTTTTAAAAATGAGAGGGCGTAAAATTCGACAAAAAAATTTCGCGACGAAATCGAGCACATGCCTTCATAAAACGGCTCTCCTGGCCAAATGGTTTAACTTTGGCAGGTCCCTCGTGCTTTATCATGAAAGTAGACTTCGTGGGGCAGATTCTGGAAGTGATTGCGATCGCAAAGCTCTATTAGTTGCTTTGGAATCGGCTTTTGAAAAAAATTCTGCGAAAATCGCAAAAATTTTGGGTATCGAAATCTGGCAAAAGTCTGCATAAAAGGGCTCTCCTGGCCAAATGGTTTAACTTTGGCAGGTCCCTGCTGGTCTGTTATGAAACTAGAATATCTTTTGCAGATTCTGGAAGTGATTGCGATCGCAAAGCTCTATTAGCGGCTGTGGAATCGACTTTTAAAAATGAGAGGGCGTAAAATTCGACAAAAAAATTTCGCGACGAAATCGAGCACATGCCTTCATAAAACGGCTCTCCTGGCCAAATGGTTTAACTTTGGCAGGTCCCTCGTGCTTTATCATGAAAGTAGACTTCGTGGGGCAGATTCTGGAAGTGATTGCGATCGCAAAGCTCTATTAGTTGCTTTGGAATCGGCTTTTGAAAAAAATTCTGCGAAAATCGCAAAAATTTTGGGTATCGAAATCTGGCAAAAGTCTGCATAAAAGGGCTCTCCTGGCCAAATGGTTTAACTTTGGCAGGTCCCTGCTGGTCTGTTATGAAACTAGAATATCTTTTGCAGATTCTGGAAGTGATTGCGATCGCAAAGCTCTATTAGCGGCTGTGGAATCGACTTTTAAAAATGAGAGGGCGTAAAATTCGACAAAAAAATTTCGCGACGAAATCGAGCACATGCCTTCATAAAACGGCTCTCCTGGCCAAATGGTTTAACTTTGGCAGGTCCCTCGTGCTTTATCATGAAAGTAGACTTCGTGGGGCAGATTCTGGAAGTGATTGCGATCGCAAAGCTCTATTAGTTGCTTTGGAATCGGCTTTTGAAAAAAATTCTGCGAAAATCGCAAAAATTTTGGGTATCGAAATCTGGCAAAAGTCTGCATAAAAGGGCTCTCCTGGCCAAATGGTTTAACTTTGGCAGGTCCCTGCTGGTCTGTTATGAAACTAGAATATCTTTTGCAGATTCTGGAAGTGATTGCGATCGCAAAGCTCTATTAGCGGCTGTGGAATCGACTTTTAAAAATGAGAGGGCGTAAAATTCGACAAAAAAATTTCGCGACGAAATCGAGCACATGCCTTCATAAAACGGCTCTCCTGGCCAAATGGTTTAACTTTGGCAGGTCCCTCGTGCTTTATCATGAAAGTAGACTTCGTGGGGCAGATTCTGGAAGTGATTGCGATCGCAAAGCTCTATTAGTTGCTTTGGAATCGGCTTTTGAAAAAAATTCTGCGAAAATCGCAAAAATTTTGGGTATCGAAATCTGGCAAAAGTCTGCATAAAAGGGCTCTCCTGGCCAAATGGTTTAACTTTGGCAGGTCCCTGCTGGTCTGTTATGAAACTAGAATATCTTTTGCAGATTCTGGAAGTGATTGCGATCGCAAAGCTCTATTAGCGGCTGTGGAATCGACTTTTAAAAATGAGAGGGCGTAAAATTCGACAAAAAAATTTCGCGACGAAATCGAGCACATGCCTTCATAAAACGGCTCTCCTGGCCAAATGGTTTAACTTTGGCAGGTCCCTCGTGCTTTATCATGAAAGTAGACTTCGTGGGGCAGATTCTGGAAGTGATTGCGATCGCAAAGCTCTATTAGTTGCTTTGGAATCGGCTTTTGAAAAAAATTCTGCGAAAATCGCAAAAATTTTGGGTATCGAAATCTGGCAAAAGTCTGCATAAAAGGGCTCTCCTGGCCAAATGGTTTAACTTTGGCAGGTCCCTGCTGGTCTGTTATGAAACTAGAATATCTTTTGCAGATTCTGGAAGTGATTGCGATCGCAAAGCTCTATTAGCGGCTGTGGAATCGACTTTTAAAAATGAGAGGGCGTAAAATTCGACAAAAAAATTTCGCGACGAAATCGAGCACATGCCTTCATAAAACGGCTCTCCTGGCCAAATGGTTTAACTTTGGCAGGTCCCTCGTGCTTTATCATGAAAGTAGACTTCGTGGGGCAGATTCTGGAAGTGATTGCGATCGCAAAGCTCTATTAGTTGCTTTGGAATCGGCTTTTGAAAAAAATTCTGCGAAAATCGCAAAAATTTTGGGTATCGAAATCTGGCAAAAGTCTGCATAAAAGGGCTCTCCTGGCCAAATGGTTTAACTTTGGCAGGTCCCTGCTGGTCTGTTATGAAACTAGAATATCTTTTGCAGATTCTGGAAGTGATTGCGATCGCAAAGCTCTATTAGCGGCTGTGGAATCGACTTTTAAAAATGAGAGGGCGTAAAATTCGACAAAAAAATTTCGCGACGAAATCGAGCACATGCCTTCATAAAACGGCTCTCCTGGCCAAATGGTTTAACTTTGGCAGGTCCCTCGTGCTTTATCATGAAAGTAGACTTCGTGGGGCAGATTCTGGAAGTGATTGCGATCGCAAAGCTCTATTAGTTGCTTTGGAATCGGCTTTTGAAAAAAATTCTGCGAAAATCGCAAAAATTTTGGGTATCGAAATCTGGCAAAAGTCTGCATAAAAGGGCTCTCCTGGCCAAATGGTTTAACTTTGGCAGGTCCCTGCTGGTCTGTTATGAAACTAGAATATCTTTTGCAGATTCTGGAAGTGATTGCGATCGCAAAGCTCTATTAGCGGCTGTGGAATCGACTTTTAAAAATGAGAGGGCGTAAAATTCGACAAAAAAATTTCGCGACGAAATCGAGCACATGCCTTCATAAAACGGCTCTCCTGGCCAAATGGTTTAACTTTGGCAGGTCCCTCGTGCTTTATCATGAAAGTAGACTTCGTGGGGCAGATTCTGGAAGTGATTGCGATCGCAAAGCTCTATTAGTTGCTTTGGAATCGGCTTTTGAAAAAAATTCTGCGAAAATCGCAAAAATTTTGGGTATCGAAATCTGGCAAAAGTCTGCATAAAAGGGCTCTCCTGGCCAAATGGTTTAACTTTGGCAGGTCCCTGCTGGTCTGTTATGAAACTAGAATATCTTTTGCAGATTCTGGAAGTGATTGCGATCGCAAAGCTCTATTAGCGGCTGTGGAATCGACTTTTAAAAATGAGAGGGCGTAAAATTCGACAAAAAAATTTCGCGACGAAATCGAGCACATGCCTTCATAAAACGGCTCTCCTGGCCAAATGGTTTAACTTTGGCAGGTCCCTCGTGCTTTATCATGAAAGTAGACTTCGTGGGGCAGATTCTGGAAGTGATTGCGATCGCAAAGCTCTATTAGTTGCTTTGGAATCGGCTTTTGAAAAAAATTCTGCGAAAATCGCAAAAATTTTGGGTATCGAAATCTGGCAAAAGTCTGCATAAAAGGGCTCTCCTGGCCAAATGGTTTAACTTTGGCAGGTCCCTGCTGGTCTGTTATGAAACTAGAATATCTTTTGCAGATTCTGGAAGTGATTGCGATCGCAAAGCTCTATTAGCGGCTGTGGAATCGACTTTTAAAAATGAGAGGGCGTAAAATTCGACAAAAAAATTTCGCGACGAAATCGAGCACATGCCTTCATAAAACGGCTCTCCTGGCCAAATGGTTTAACTTTGGCAGGTCCCTCGTGCTTTATCATGAAAGTAGACTTCGTGGGGCAGATTCTGGAAGTGATTGCGATCGCAAAGCTCTATTAGTTGCTTTGGAATCGGCTTTTGAAAAAAATTCTGCGAAAATCGCAAAAATTTTGGGTATCGAAATCTGGCAAAAGTCTGCATAAAAGGGCTCTCCTGGCCAAATGGTTTAACTTTGGCAGGTCCCTGCTGGTCTGTTATGAAACTAGAATATCTTTTGCAGATTCTGGAAGTGATTGCGATCGCAAAGCTCTATTAGCGGCTGTGGAATCGACTTTTAAAAATGAGAGGGCGTAAAATTCGACAAAAAAATTTCGCGACGAAATCGAGCACATGCCTTCATAAAACGGCTCTCCTGGCCAAATGGTTTAACTTTGGCAGGTCCCTCGTGCTTTATCATGAAAGTAGACTTCGTGGGGCAGATTCTGGAAGTGATTGCGATCGCAAAGCTCTATTAGTTGCTTTGGAATCGGCTTTTGAAAAAAATTCTGCGAAAATCGCAAAAATTTTGGGTATCGAAATCTGGCAAAAGTCTGCATAAAAGGGCTCTCCTGGCCAAATGGTTTAACTTTGGCAGGTCCCTGCTGGTCTGTTATGAAACTAGAATATCTTTTGCAGATTCTGGAAGTGATTGCGATCGCAAAGCTCTATTAGCGGCTGTGGAATCGACTTTTAAAAATGAGAGGGCGTAAAATTCGACAAAAAAATTTCGCGACGAAATCGAGCACATGCCTTCATAAAACGGCTCTCCTGGCCAAATGGTTTAACTTTGGCAGGTCCCTCGTGCTTTATCATGAAAGTAGACTTCGTGGGGCAGATTCTGGAAGTGATTGCGATCGCAAAGCTCTATTAGTTGCTTTGGAATCGGCTTTTGAAAAAAATTCTGCGAAAATCGCAAAAATTTTGGGTATCGAAATCTGGCAAAAGTCTGCATAAAAGGGCTCTCCTGGCCAAATGGTTTAACTTTGGCAGGTCCCTGCTGGTCTGTTATGAAACTAGAATATCTTTTGCAGATTCTGGAAGTGATTGCGATCGCAAAGCTCTATTAGCGGCTGTGGAATCGACTTTTAAAAATGAGAGGGCGTAAAATTCGACAAAAAAATTTCGCGACGAAATCGAGCACATGCCTTCATAAAACGGCTCTCCTGGCCAAATGGTTTAACTTTGGCAGGTCCCTCGTGCTTTATCATGAAAGTAGACTTCGTGGGGCAGATTCTGGAAGTGATTGCGATCGCAAAGCTCTATTAGTTGCTTTGGAATCGGCTTTTGAAAAAAATTCTGCGAAAATCGCAAAAATTTTGGGTATCGAAATCTGGCAAAAGTCTGCATAAAAGGGCTCTCCTGGCCAAATGGTTTAACTTTGGCAGGTCCCTGCTGGTCTGTTATGAAACTAGAATATCTTTTGCAGATTCTGGAAGTGATTGCGATCGCAAAGCTCTATTAGCGGCTGTGGAATCGACTTTTAAAAATGAGAGGGCGTAAAATTCGACAAAAAAATTTCGCGACGAAATCGAGCACATGCCTTCATAAAACGGCTCTCCTGGCCAAATGGTTTAACTTTGGCAGGTCCCTCGTGCTTTATCATGAAAGTAGACTTCGTGGGGCAGATTCTGGAAGTGATTGCGATCGCAAAGCTCTATTAGTTGCTTTGGAATCGGCTTTTGAAAAAAATTCTGCGAAAATCGCAAAAATTTTGGGTATCGAAATCTGGCAAAAGTCTGCATAAAAGGGCTCTCCTGGCCAAATGGTTTAACTTTGGCAGGTCCCTGCTGGTCTGTTATGAAACTAGAATATCTTTTGCAGATTCTGGAAGTGATTGCGATCGCAAAGCTCTATTAGCGGCTGTGGAATCGACTTTTAAAAATGAGAGGGCGTAAAATTCGACAAAAAAATTTCGCGACGAAATCGAGCACATGCCTTCATAAAACGGCTCTCCTGGCCAAATGGTTTAACTTTGGCAGGTCCCTCGTGCTTTATCATGAAAGTAGACTTCGTGGGGCAGATTCTGGAAGTGATTGCGATCGCAAAGCTCTATTAGTTGCTTTGGAATCGGCTTTTGAAAAAAATTCTGCGAAAATCGCAAAAATTTTGGGTATCGAAATCTGGCAAAAGTCTGCATAAAAGGGCTCTCCTGGCCAAATGGTTTAACTTTGGCAGGTCCCTGCTGGTCTGTTATGAAACTAGAATATCTTTTGCAGATTCTGGAAGTGATTGCGATCGCAAAGCTCTATTAGCGGCTGTGGAATCGACTTTTAAAAATGAGAGGGCGTAAAATTCGACAAAAAAATTTCGCGACGAAATCGAGCACATGCCTTCATAAAACGGCTCTCCTGGCCAAATGGTTTAACTTTGGCAGGTCCCTCGTGCTTTATCATGAAAGTAGACTTCGTGGGGCAGATTCTGGAAGTGATTGCGATCGCAAAGCTCTATTAGTTGCTTTGGAATCGGCTTTTGAAAAAAATTCTGCGAAAATCGCAAAAATTTTGGGTATCGAAATCTGGCAAAAGTCTGCATAAAAGGGCTCTCCTGGCCAAATGGTTTAACTTTGGCAGGTCCCTGCTGGTCTGTTATGAAACTAGAATATCTTTTGCAGATTCTGGAAGTGATTGCGATCGCAAAGCTCTATTAGCGGCTGTGGAATCGACTTTTAAAAATGAGAGGGCGTAAAATTCGACAAAAAAATTTCGCGACGAAATCGAGCACATGCCTTCATAAAACGGCTCTCCTGGCCAAATGGTTTAACTTTGGCAGGTCCCTCGTGCTTTATCATGAAAGTAGACTTCGTGGGGCAGATTCTGGAAGTGATTGCGATCGCAAAGCTCTATTAGTTGCTTTGGAATCGGCTTTTGAAAAAAATTCTGCGAAAATCGCAAAAATTTTGGGTATCGAAATCTGGCAAAAGTCTGCATAAAAGGGCTCTCCTGGCCAAATGGTTTAACTTTGGCAGGTCCCTGCTGGTCTGTTATGAAACTAGAATATCTTTTGCAGATTCTGGAAGTGATTGCGATCGCAAAGCTCTATTAGCGGCTGTGGAATCGACTTTTAAAAATGAGAGGGCGTAAAATTCGACAAAAAAATTTCGCGACGAAATCGAGCACATGCCTTCATAAAACGGCTCTCCTGGCCAAATGGTTTAACTTTGGCAGGTCCCTCGTGCTTTATCATGAAAGTAGACTTCGTGGGGCAGATTCTGGAAGTGATTGCGATCGCAAAGCTCTATTAGTTGCTTTGGAATCGGCTTTTGAAAAAAATTCTGCGAAAATCGCAAAAATTTTGGGTATCGAAATCTGGCAAAAGTCTGCATAAAAGGGCTCTCCTGGCCAAATGGTTTAACTTTGGCAGGTCCCTGCTGGTCTGTTATGAAACTAGAATATCTTTTGCAGATTCTGGAAGTGATTGCGATCGCAAAGCTCTATTAGCGGCTGTGGAATCGACTTTTAAAAATGAGAGGGCGTAAAATTCGACAAAAAAATTTCGCGACGAAATCGAGCACATGCCTTCATAAAACGGCTCTCCTGGCCAAATGGTTTAACTTTGGCAGGTCCCTCGTGCTTTATCATGAAAGTAGACTTCGTGGGGCAGATTCTGGAAGTGATTGCGATCGCAAAGCTCTATTAGTTGCTTTGGAATCGGCTTTTGAAAAAAATTCTGCGAAAATCGCAAAAATTTTGGGTATCGAAATCTGGCAAAAGTCTGCATAAAAGGGCTCTCCTGGCCAAATGGTTTAACTTTGGCAGGTCCCTGCTGGTCTGTTATGAAACTAGAATATCTTTTGCAGATTCTGGAAGTGATTGCGATCGCAAAGCTCTATTAGCGGCTGTGGAATCGACTTTTAAAAATGAGAGGGCGTAAAATTCGACAAAAAAATTTCGCGACGAAATCGAGCACATGCCTTCATAAAACGGCTCTCCTGGCCAAATGGTTTAACTTTGGCAGGTCCCTCGTGCTTTATCATGAAAGTAGACTTCGTGGGGCAGATTCTGGAAGTGATTGCGATCGCAAAGCTCTATTAGTTGCTTTGGAATCGGCTTTTGAAAAAAATTCTGCGAAAATCGCAAAAATTTTGGGTATCGAAATCTGGCAAAAGTCTGCATAAAAGGGCTCTCCTGGCCAAATGGTTTAACTTTGGCAGGTCCCTGCTGGTCTGTTATGAAACTAGAATATCTTTTGCAGATTCTGGAAGTGATTGCGATCGCAAAGCTCTATTAGCGGCTGTGGAATCGACTTTTAAAAATGAGAGGGCGTAAAATTCGACAAAAAAATTTCGCGACGAAATCGAGCACATGCCTTCATAAAACGGCTCTCCTGGCCAAATGGTTTAACTTTGGCAGGTCCCTCGTGCTTTATCATGAAAGTAGACTTCGTGGGGCAGATTCTGGAAGTGATTGCGATCGCAAAGCTCTATTAGTTGCTTTGGAATCGGCTTTTGAAAAAAATTCTGCGAAAATCGCAAAAATTTTGGGTATCGAAATCTGGCAAAAGTCTGCATAAAAGGGCTCTCCTGGCCAAATGGTTTAACTTTGGCAGGTCCCTGCTGGTCTGTTATGAAACTAGAATATCTTTTGCAGATTCTGGAAGTGATTGCGATCGCAAAGCTCTATTAGCGGCTGTGGAATCGACTTTTAAAAATGAGAGGGCGTAAAATTCGACAAAAAAATTTCGCGACGAAATCGAGCACATGCCTTCATAAAACGGCTCTCCTGGCCAAATGGTTTAACTTTGGCAGGTCCCTCGTGCTTTATCATGAAAGTAGACTTCGTGGGGCAGATTCTGGAAGTGATTGCGATCGCAAAGCTCTATTAGTTGCTTTGGAATCGGCTTTTGAAAAAAATTCTGCGAAAATCGCAAAAATTTTGGGTATCGAAATCTGGCAAAAGTCTGCATAAAAGGGCTCTCCTGGCCAAATGGTTTAACTTTGGCAGGTCCCTGCTGGTCTGTTATGAAACTAGAATATCTTTTGCAGATTCTGGAAGTGATTGCGATCGCAAAGCTCTATTAGCGGCTGTGGAATCGACTTTTAAAAATGAGAGGGCGTAAAATTCGACAAAAAAATTTCGCGACGAAATCGAGCACATGCCTTCATAAAACGGCTCTCCTGGCCAAATGGTTTAACTTTGGCAGGTCCCTCGTGCTTTATCATGAAAGTAGACTTCGTGGGGCAGATTCTGGAAGTGATTGCGATCGCAAAGCTCTATTAGTTGCTTTGGAATCGGCTTTTGAAAAAAATTCTGCGAAAATCGCAAAAATTTTGGGTATCGAAATCTGGCAAAAGTCTGCATAAAAGGGCTCTCCTGGCCAAATGGTTTAACTTTGGCAGGTCCCTGCTGGTCTGTTATGAAACTAGAATATCTTTTGCAGATTCTGGAAGTGATTGCGATCGCAAAGCTCTATTAGCGGCTGTGGAATCGACTTTTAAAAATGAGAGGGCGTAAAATTCGACAAAAAAATTTCGCGACGAAATCGAGCACATGCCTTCATAAAACGGCTCTCCTGGCCAAATGGTTTAACTTTGGCAGGTCCCTCGTGCTTTATCATGAAAGTAGACTTCGTGGGGCAGATTCTGGAAGTGATTGCGATCGCAAAGCTCTATTAGTTGCTTTGGAATCGGCTTTTGAAAAAAATTCTGCGAAAATCGCAAAAATTTTGGGTATCGAAATCTGGCAAAAGTCTGCATAAAAGGGCTCTCCTGGCCAAATGGTTTAACTTTGGCAGGTCCCTGCTGGTCTGTTATGAAACTAGAATATCTTTTGCAGATTCTGGAAGTGATTGCGATCGCAAAGCTCTATTAGCGGCTGTGGAATCGACTTTTAAAAATGAGAGGGCGTAAAATTCGACAAAAAAATTTCGCGACGAAATCGAGCACATGCCTTCATAAAACGGCTCTCCTGGCCAAATGGTTTAACTTTGGCAGGTCCCTCGTGCTTTATCATGAAAGTAGACTTCGTGGGGCAGATTCTGGAAGTGATTGCGATCGCAAAGCTCTATTAGTTGCTTTGGAATCGGCTTTTGAAAAAAATTCTGCGAAAATCGCAAAAATTTTGGGTATCGAAATCTGGCAAAAGTCTGCATAAAAGGGCTCTCCTGGCCAAATGGTTTAACTTTGGCAGGTCCCTGCTGGTCTGTTATGAAACTAGAATATCTTTTGCAGATTCTGGAAGTGATTGCGATCGCAAAGCTCTATTAGCGGCTGTGGAATCGACTTTTAAAAATGAGAGGGCGTAAAATTCGACAAAAAAATTTCGCGACGAAATCGAGCACATGCCTTCATAAAACGGCTCTCCTGGCCAAATGGTTTAACTTTGGCAGGTCCCTCGTGCTTTATCATGAAAGTAGACTTCGTGGGGCAGATTCTGGAAGTGATTGCGATCGCAAAGCTCTATTAGTTGCTTTGGAATCGGCTTTTGAAAAAAATTCTGCGAAAATCGCAAAAATTTTGGGTATCGAAATCTGGCAAAAGTCTGCATAAAAGGGCTCTCCTGGCCAAATGGTTTAACTTTGGCAGGTCCCTGCTGGTCTGTTATGAAACTAGAATATCTTTTGCAGATTCTGGAAGTGATTGCGATCGCAAAGCTCTATTAGCGGCTGTGGAATCGACTTTTAAAAATGAGAGGGCGTAAAATTCGACAAAAAAATTTCGCGACGAAATCGAGCACATGCCTTCATAAAACGGCTCTCCTGGCCAAATGGTTTAACTTTGGCAGGTCCCTCGTGCTTTATCATGAAAGTAGACTTCGTGGGGCAGATTCTGGAAGTGATTGCGATCGCAAAGCTCTATTAGTTGCTTTGGAATCGGCTTTTGAAAAAAATTCTGCGAAAATCGCAAAAATTTTGGGTATCGAAATCTGGCAAAAGTCTGCATAAAAGGGCTCTCCTGGCCAAATGGTTTAACTTTGGCAGGTCCCTGCTGGTCTGTTATGAAACTAGAATATCTTTTGCAGATTCTGGAAGTGATTGCGATCGCAAAGCTCTATTAGCGGCTGTGGAATCGACTTTTAAAAATGAGAGGGCGTAAAATTCGACAAAAAAATTTCGCGACGAAATCGAGCACATGCCTTCATAAAACGGCTCTCCTGGCCAAATGGTTTAACTTTGGCAGGTCCCTCGTGCTTTATCATGAAAGTAGACTTCGTGGGGCAGATTCTGGAAGTGATTGCGATCGCAAAGCTCTATTAGTTGCTTTGGAATCGGCTTTTGAAAAAAATTCTGCGAAAATCGCAAAAATTTTGGGTATCGAAATCTGGCAAAAGTCTGCATAAAAGGGCTCTCCTGGCCAAATGGTTTAACTTTGGCAGGTCCCTGCTGGTCTGTTATGAAACTAGAATATCTTTTGCAGATTCTGGAAGTGATTGCGATCGCAAAGCTCTATTAGCGGCTGTGGAATCGACTTTTAAAAATGAGAGGGCGTAAAATTCGACAAAAAAATTTCGCGACGAAATCGAGCACATGCCTTCATAAAACGGCTCTCCTGGCCAAATGGTTTAACTTTGGCAGGTCCCTCGTGCTTTATCATGAAAGTAGACTTCGTGGGGCAGATTCTGGAAGTGATTGCGATCGCAAAGCTCTATTAGTTGCTTTGGAATCGGCTTTTGAAAAAAATTCTGCGAAAATCGCAAAAATTTTGGGTATCGAAATCTGGCAAAAGTCTGCATAAAAGGGCTCTCCTGGCCAAATGGTTTAACTTTGGCAGGTCCCTGCTGGTCTGTTATGAAACTAGAATATCTTTTGCAGATTCTGGAAGTGATTGCGATCGCAAAGCTCTATTAGCGGCTGTGGAATCGACTTTTAAAAATGAGAGGGCGTAAAATTCGACAAAAAAATTTCGCGACGAAATCGAGCACATGCCTTCATAAAACGGCTCTCCTGGCCAAATGGTTTAACTTTGGCAGGTCCCTCGTGCTTTATCATGAAAGTAGACTTCGTGGGGCAGATTCTGGAAGTGATTGCGATCGCAAAGCTCTATTAGTTGCTTTGGAATCGGCTTTTGAAAAAAATTCTGCGAAAATCGCAAAAATTTTGGGTATCGAAATCTGGCAAAAGTCTGCATAAAAGGGCTCTCCTGGCCAAATGGTTTAACTTTGGCAGGTCCCTGCTGGTCTGTTATGAAACTAGAATATCTTTTGCAGATTCTGGAAGTGATTGCGATCGCAAAGCTCTATTAGCGGCTGTGGAATCGACTTTTAAAAATGAGAGGGCGTAAAATTCGACAAAAAAATTTCGCGACGAAATCGAGCACATGCCTTCATAAAACGGCTCTCCTGGCCAAATGGTTTAACTTTGGCAGGTCCCTCGTGCTTTATCATGAAAGTAGACTTCGTGGGGCAGATTCTGGAAGTGATTGCGATCGCAAAGCTCTATTAGTTGCTTTGGAATCGGCTTTTGAAAAAAATTCTGCGAAAATCGCAAAAATTTTGGGTATCGAAATCTGGCAAAAGTCTGCATAAAAGGGCTCTCCTGGCCAAATGGTTTAACTTTGGCAGGTCCCTGCTGGTCTGTTATGAAACTAGAATATCTTTTGCAGATTCTGGAAGTGATTGCGATCGCAAAGCTCTATTAGCGGCTGTGGAATCGACTTTTAAAAATGAGAGGGCGTAAAATTCGACAAAAAAATTTCGCGACGAAATCGAGCACATGCCTTCATAAAACGGCTCTCCTGGCCAAATGGTTTAACTTTGGCAGGTCCCTCGTGCTTTATCATGAAAGTAGACTTCGTGGGGCAGATTCTGGAAGTGATTGCGATCGCAAAGCTCTATTAGTTGCTTTGGAATCGGCTTTTGAAAAAAATTCTGCGAAAATCGCAAAAATTTTGGGTATCGAAATCTGGCAAAAGTCTGCATAAAAGGGCTCTCCTGGCCAAATGGTTTAACTTTGGCAGGTCCCTGCTGGTCTGTTATGAAACTAGAATATCTTTTGCAGATTCTGGAAGTGATTGCGATCGCAAAGCTCTATTAGCGGCTGTGGAATCGACTTTTAAAAATGAGAGGGCGTAAAATTCGACAAAAAAATTTCGCGACGAAATCGAGCACATGCCTTCATAAAACGGCTCTCCTGGCCAAATGGTTTAACTTTGGCAGGTCCCTCGTGCTTTATCATGAAAGTAGACTTCGTGGGGCAGATTCTGGAAGTGATTGCGATCGCAAAGCTCTATTAGTTGCTTTGGAATCGGCTTTTGAAAAAAATTCTGCGAAAATCGCAAAAATTTTGGGTATCGAAATCTGGCAAAAGTCTGCATAAAAGGGCTCTCCTGGCCAAATGGTTTAACTTTGGCAGGTCCCTGCTGGTCTGTTATGAAACTAGAATATCTTTTGCAGATTCTGGAAGTGATTGCGATCGCAAAGCTCTATTAGCGGCTGTGGAATCGACTTTTAAAAATGAGAGGGCGTAAAATTCGACAAAAAAATTTCGCGACGAAATCGAGCACATGCCTTCATAAAACGGCTCTCCTGGCCAAATGGTTTAACTTTGGCAGGTCCCTCGTGCTTTATCATGAAAGTAGACTTCGTGGGGCAGATTCTGGAAGTGATTGCGATCGCAAAGCTCTATTAGTTGCTTTGGAATCGGCTTTTGAAAAAAATTCTGCGAAAATCGCAAAAATTTTGGGTATCGAAATCTGGCAAAAGTCTGCATAAAAGGGCTCTCCTGGCCAAATGGTTTAACTTTGGCAGGTCCCTGCTGGTCTGTTATGAAACTAGAATATCTTTTGCAGATTCTGGAAGTGATTGCGATCGCAAAGCTCTATTAGCGGCTGTGGAATCGACTTTTAAAAATGAGAGGGCGTAAAATTCGACAAAAAAATTTCGCGACGAAATCGAGCACATGCCTTCATAAAACGGCTCTCCTGGCCAAATGGTTTAACTTTGGCAGGTCCCTCGTGCTTTATCATGAAAGTAGACTTCGTGGGGCAGATTCTGGAAGTGATTGCGATCGCAAAGCTCTATTAGTTGCTTTGGAATCGGCTTTTGAAAAAAATTCTGCGAAAATCGCAAAAATTTTGGGTATCGAAATCTGGCAAAAGTCTGCATAAAAGGGCTCTCCTGGCCAAATGGTTTAACTTTGGCAGGTCCCTGCTGGTCTGTTATGAAACTAGAATATCTTTTGCAGATTCTGGAAGTGATTGCGATCGCAAAGCTCTATTAGCGGCTGTGGAATCGACTTTTAAAAATGAGAGGGCGTAAAATTCGACAAAAAAATTTCGCGACGAAATCGAGCACATGCCTTCATAAAACGGCTCTCCTGGCCAAATGGTTTAACTTTGGCAGGTCCCTCGTGCTTTATCATGAAAGTAGACTTCGTGGGGCAGATTCTGGAAGTGATTGCGATCGCAAAGCTCTATTAGTTGCTTTGGAATCGGCTTTTGAAAAAAATTCTGCGAAAATCGCAAAAATTTTGGGTATCGAAATCTGGCAAAAGTCTGCATAAAAGGGCTCTCCTGGCCAAATGGTTTAACTTTGGCAGGTCCCTGCTGGTCTGTTATGAAACTAGAATATCTTTTGCAGATTCTGGAAGTGATTGCGATCGCAAAGCTCTATTAGCGGCTGTGGAATCGACTTTTAAAAATGAGAGGGCGTAAAATTCGACAAAAAAATTTCGCGACGAAATCGAGCACATGCCTTCATAAAACGGCTCTCCTGGCCAAATGGTTTAACTTTGGCAGGTCCCTCGTGCTTTATCATGAAAGTAGACTTCGTGGGGCAGATTCTGGAAGTGATTGCGATCGCAAAGCTCTATTAGTTGCTTTGGAATCGGCTTTTGAAAAAAATTCTGCGAAAATCGCAAAAATTTTGGGTATCGAAATCTGGCAAAAGTCTGCATAAAAGGGCTCTCCTGGCCAAATGGTTTAACTTTGGCAGGTCCCTGCTGGTCTGTTATGAAACTAGAATATCTTTTGCAGATTCTGGAAGTGATTGCGATCGCAAAGCTCTATTAGCGGCTGTGGAATCGACTTTTAAAAATGAGAGGGCGTAAAATTCGACAAAAAAATTTCGCGACGAAATCGAGCACATGCCTTCATAAAACGGCTCTCCTGGCCAAATGGTTTAACTTTGGCAGGTCCCTCGTGCTTTATCATGAAAGTAGACTTCGTGGGGCAGATTCTGGAAGTGATTGCGATCGCAAAGCTCTATTAGTTGCTTTGGAATCGGCTTTTGAAAAAAATTCTGCGAAAATCGCAAAAATTTTGGGTATCGAAATCTGGCAAAAGTCTGCATAAAAGGGCTCTCCTGGCCAAATGGTTTAACTTTGGCAGGTCCCTGCTGGTCTGTTATGAAACTAGAATATCTTTTGCAGATTCTGGAAGTGATTGCGATCGCAAAGCTCTATTAGCGGCTGTGGAATCGACTTTTAAAAATGAGAGGGCGTAAAATTCGACAAAAAAATTTCGCGACGAAATCGAGCACATGCCTTCATAAAACGGCTCTCCTGGCCAAATGGTTTAACTTTGGCAGGTCCCTCGTGCTTTATCATGAAAGTAGACTTCGTGGGGCAGATTCTGGAAGTGATTGCGATCGCAAAGCTCTATTAGTTGCTTTGGAATCGGCTTTTGAAAAAAATTCTGCGAAAATCGCAAAAATTTTGGGTATCGAAATCTGGCAAAAGTCTGCATAAAAGGGCTCTCCTGGCCAAATGGTTTAACTTTGGCAGGTCCCTGCTGGTCTGTTATGAAACTAGAATATCTTTTGCAGATTCTGGAAGTGATTGCGATCGCAAAGCTCTATTAGCGGCTGTGGAATCGACTTTTAAAAATGAGAGGGCGTAAAATTCGACAAAAAAATTTCGCGACGAAATCGAGCACATGCCTTCATAAAACGGCTCTCCTGGCCAAATGGTTTAACTTTGGCAGGTCCCTCGTGCTTTATCATGAAAGTAGACTTCGTGGGGCAGATTCTGGAAGTGATTGCGATCGCAATGCTCTATTAGTTGCTTTGGAATCGGCTTTT
>CAWVNO010000228.1:0-16000 GCA_963930645.1 Salticus scenicus
ACTTCTGCAAACAGCTGTCCGGAAGACAATTATATACATTAACTCTTGCAGTTATGAAAGAAGAGGAGGCAATTAGCTTTTACATCATACGAATTGTTACTGATAATCACAAAAGTAACGTTTGTATGATGAAGTTACTGGCTGGCGGGAAATTAAGCCATGAAATTAATCATCCATTGAATGATGAAAGGAAATTATTCCTAAGTTTTGATCCATCCCATTTAATTAAAAACTTCCGCAATTTTTTTTTTAGAGAAGGAGATGCCCGATACAAATAGATTAGTGGAAAATACATTAAAAAGCTGTATAATCTACAGAAAACAGAAGTAGTAAAACTTGTCCACTTCTTAACTAGAAAACAGGTTGAGCCTACAAATTTTGAAAAAATGAACGTGAAACAGGCAGTTCAAATATTTTGGCGTCAAGTTATTGCTGCTGTTAAACATTTACAAGCTAATCCATCAGTTCATCCAGATGCTATTTTCTTTTCTCAAGCTCAATCAACTATCCAATTTATGGAATATATGCAGAAATGGTCTTCCTTGCATGACGTTTCAAACAGTAATAAATATATAGTATTGAGAGATGAAAATCGGCAGCATTTTATGGATATTGATGATGAGCGTTTAGACTGGCTTGAGAACACTTTCTTAAAGTATATCGAAAAGCTCCAGATGATTTCACAAAATCAAAATAAAATTTTCCTCAGTGCAGAAACTTTTGAAGCCCTGAGTATAACAACTAAATCCACAATTGAATGCATCAGATATTTACTCAATGGTGGGTTTCATTTTGTGCTCACTAGAAACTTTTCTAGTGATGCCATTGAATTATTTTTTAGCTCCCTGCGACAATTTTGTGGTGCAAATGACATGTTGGACTATAGGTCTGTGGTTTTCAGCATGAACTACATTCTGAAAACAGGTATTTTGTCAACACCCTCAACAGGCAATGTAGTATGTTCCTTATCAGAATGCCTATCACAGAAGGTTCTTGCATCTTCTAAAGTTATCAACACTTTGTCGTATGCTGAATGAAGCTCATTGATTCCTGCCAGAGCTCTTAAAATTTTGAATCATCTTGGTTCCATACAAGGTTAGTCTTTTATTTATTTATTCATTTTAAATACTCTTTTTTTTATGCTTTTAAATTTTGTGTTCTTGTATAACTCTAAAGACAATACATGTATTCAAGTAGTAACAGAATAGGCGTAGAATTCTGATAGCCCTTAGTTCCCAACTCCAGTTCAAAATTTGTTTTCGAATTTTAATGTGTTACTTATCTATTAGAGTGAAAATTTTGTCTGCATGTATGCTTCTGACTGCAATATATACTCAAGCAGTAGCAGACTTAAGACATCTGAAGGTGTGAGCCTGAATTTTAGTTCTAAATTTATCTGAATAAATACCACTTATGTCATCCAAATGAGTTGAAGTTTGATATACACATGTGTTATTTTCATTAGCTGAATGGTGTTTTTAACTAAATAAAATGCATATTTATTTATTTATTTTTAATGTCTTAATATAAAGAAAACAAAATCAAATTTTCATGAAAGTGATATAGTATACTAATGTTTTTCTTGCCTTGAATTGTCATTTTTTGCAAGAAAAATTTAATTAATAAAAACATAATACATAAAAATCTGATGTATGTGTGCATTTTTTATGTATGTAATTTAAGTATTCATGTAAATTTTTCTTTTGAAGGAACACAGAATGTCACTATGAAACTGGCAGGTTTAGCATTTATTGCTGGATTTTTAATTCGAAAGTTGAGCACAGATCTACGAGGAGAATGTCCTTCTTGTATTCAGCTACTACTACAACCCAGAGTTCTCCATTTACAAATTTTATAGAAAATCAAGACAGGGGCAGTTTAATTTACCCGAACAAAAAATTTGTTGAAGCCTTGTCTGTTATTCAAGATTTTGTTGCTGCAGCACCTAATCTGATTGGAACTCAAAAGGCTTCATTTATTATTTGTACAGTGTTAGAAAAAATATTATCTGATACATCAATATTTGAATGTCCAGTAAATTTTTCACATTTTCCTATTGTCTGGGAACATATTTGTAAACGTTTTGTGCCACTTTTGTTAAAAAATTTTGCCTGCACAATAAGTGAAAATAAATGTAAAGGAAGCAGCTGTATACAAAACCTTTGAGTCGTAAAATGATTAAATTGTCATAGGGATTTCAAAAACAATTATGTTTTTGTAAATATCATAGATTGATATGCTTGTATAATTTACTTTCATTAATGTTTTCAATTTGTATATATGTTAGTCTAGATAATATTTTATATTGTAGAAATTTAATTTATGAAATTAATAGAAATTTTATATATATATGTCAGTATTTTCTTTTTCCTTATTTCTATTACACACTTGATAAGTAAATAATAGATTACTGCATTGGCGATGTGTAATACCTGCTGTTATATCTGTTGCTTCTTTATTCAAGAGCAGCTGCAGTCAATCTGACTGTTGCCACGCAGTGGCGGTTACATCTTATTCATACAGTTACGGTTACATATCTTACATATATATATACAGTTACGGTTACATATCTTACATATATATACAGTTACGGTTATATATCTAACATCTCCCCTTTTACAAAGAATGACACACAAAAAATGTTATTAAAATATTTACACTATGAATAAAAAAAAGGAAGATACAAATATAAACAAACAAATACACAAGAACACTTACTTTGTTACAAAAACAATTACTTATTTACTACCCCGTACCGGTTAGGGGGCTTAATTATACGACCATATTTGGTAATGTATTGTTTAGAGTCAGATTTCTTTTTTGAATTATCATTATTAGAACCATTACCATTCAAATTAATATTTACAGAGTCTTTGTTAGTAGAAGTAGAACCAGTCACTTCAAAATCCTGTTCAAAAATTGTCTCATTATAAGAAGGTTTTAAATCAATTCTATTTCTTCTTAAAATGTTATTTTTTTCATTTCTTACCCAATAGCTTCTAGGGTTTTTATCTTTTTTAATAGCTATGCCTCTTTCCCACTGATTTCCAGAACGAATCAAAACATTTTGATTATTTGAAATTTCCGATAAGGGTCTAGACGTTCTATCATAATAGAATTTACTTAAGTTTTGTTTATTTACAATTTTATTTCTGATGTTCGTTTGGAGTTCTGGCTTTAATAATTCTCTATTTATTGGTAATTTAGTTCGTGTTCGTCTACTCATTAAGGCTTGAGCGGGAGAAAAATTTAACCCTTCTATGGGCGTATTTCTATATTCTAGGAGCGCACTGTTAATATCCTGATTAGACTCATAACATTTTTTCAAAATATTTTTAGCAATTTTTACACCGCTTTCGGCTTGACCGTTTGATTTCGCGTATCTCGGACTACTATTTACGATTTCAAAATCCCATTCCGATGAAAACTTTCTAAATTGATACGAATTAAAGGGCATGTTATCTGCGACTAGAATTTTAGGAATTCCATGCGAACTAAATATCACTTTTAATTTCTCAATTATTTCCTCTGCTTGTTTATTATTTAAGGGAACAATTTCTAACCACTTAGTTAAATAATCTATTAAGACTAAGTGATTATTTTTCCTAAATTCACAAATGTCACACCCTATTTTTTCAAACGGTAATGACAAAATGTCATGTGAAATGAGTGGTTCTTTACAATTTTTTGGTCTGTACTTTTCACAAACAGAGCATTTAGAAATTAAATTTTCAATATCATTTCCCATATTAGGCCAATAAAAAATTACTCTAGCTCTAGATTTACTTTTTTCTATTCCGAAATGTCCATCATGAATTTTATTAAGCATTTCTTTTCTAAGATCAACAGGAACAACTATTCTACCATTATAAAAGACTATTCCATCTTCTTCAAAAAGATCTTGTCTTAACTTATAATAAAATCTTACATTTTCTGTAACATCTTTTTTACTGTTAGGCCAACCATTTTTACAATAAGTTACTAATTTATTTAATACTGGATCTTTTAAGGTACATTTCTTAAACTCATTTAATTTTTTATCAGTTACATGCATATGTCTTGTAGCTTTTACACAATGAACAATTTCTTTTAAAAACTCATCTGTATCATATTCATTAAGATAAGATCTAGATAATAGATCAGCAACATACATTTGCTTACCTGGTACATAAGAGACATCAAGATCATATTTAAGTAACTTTAATTTAATTCTTTGTAACCTACTAGATAAAACATTTACAACACTTTTATTATGAATTGATACTAAGGGTTTATGATCAGTATGAACAGTTATTTTTCTACCATAAATATAATTATGAAACTTTTTAGTAGCAAATACTATGCTTAAGTACTCTTTTTCGATTTGTGCATAGTTCTGCTCAGCCTCAGACAAAGCACGTGATGCATAGAAAATCGGTTGTCCCTCTTGTAACAAACAACACCCTAGTCCACTTTTAGAACTGTCACATTGCAATACAATTTGTTTATTAGAATCAAAAACACCAAGTACAGGGGCTGTGCTTATTTTTTCTTTAAGTTCATTAAGAGCTTTTGTATGCACTGGTAACCAATCAAATACTACAGATGTTTTGAGCAATTCCCTCAAAGGAGCAGTTATCTCTGACATGTTAGGAATAAATTTCCTTAGATAATTAATTAATCCTAAAGTTTTTTGCAACTCTTTTTTATTACTAGGTGCCTGTAAATTCATTACAGCTTTAACCTGTTCAGGGTCTGGTTTAATTCCATTTTTATTAAATACATGACCCAAATACTTAACTTCATTAACGCGATATTGTAACTTTTTAGGATTAAATTTTACATTTAATTTTCTTGCTCTTTCTAATACTTTAAGAACAATTTCATCATGCTCCTTTTCAGAATTTGCACAAATTAACATATCATCAAAATAAATAATCACACCAGGTATATCACCAAAATTTTTTTCATTAGCTTTTTGAAACAATTCAGGTGCAATATTTAAACCAAACGGAAGGCGGTTAAATTTAAAACAACCAAAGGGAGTACTAAACTGACATAATTTACCAGAAGGTTCATCTAATTTAATTTGGTAAAATCCATCCTTTAAATCAAACACACTATACATAGATTTATTACATAACTTAGGCATTAATTCTTCAATCGTTGGTATTAAATGACATTCTTTTTTAATAACTTTATTAAGATCCTGTGGATCTAAGCATATTCGAATTGACTTGTCAGGTTTCTCTACTATAACTAAATTATTAATCCATCCATCTGGATTCTCTACCCTACTTATAATTTTATCTTTTTCAAGAGCAATTAATTTCTCTTTTAATTTTGGTTTTAAGGATTCTGGAATCCTTCTGGGGGGTTTAACTACTGGCTTAGCATTACCATCAATTTTAATAGAACACATTAAATGTTCCTAACCCCTGAAAAACATCTTTATTTTTCTCAATAAATTCATCCTTATTTTTTATTCCAGTAGAATCTACTTTTTCTCTTTTAATCAAACCCAATTCAATACAACTAGGTAATCCTAACAATGTTTTAGAATAATTATTACAGTTTACAACAATAAAATCTAGATATTTAGTACAACTATTCATTTTACACTCTAAGTTAACTATACCTAGGGGTTTAATTAAATTACCACCATACGCCTCTAAAATAATCTCAGTAGGACTTATGGAATAATTACATTTTAGCGATTAAAGTAAATCATTATGTATTATATTTACACACGAACCAGTATCTAATTTAACTGATAAAAATTTTTTTCCTACCTTTAACGGTTGTATCCAAGTTGATTCTTTAGCACACAGCACTGAATCTACGAAAATGCATTTTTCCATATTATTAACTCTCTTGGAGTTAAACCTATTTCTACACCCACTAGCAAAGTGATTTAACTTATCACAAATTTTACATCTTTTTCCAAACGCTGGGCACTTTCCTCTAACATGATTATAATTACATTTTTTACATAGAAAAATCTTTTCTTTTTTATTTTCACTTCCAGCAGCTGTCTGCGTTCGCGACGTCGAATTGTTCGAAGTCTTATTTTTTGCTTGTTTATTTTTCCCTATTAGAGACACAGCGTCTGCTACGGTACTCGTTTCGTTTAGAATATTTACTTCTGATTTCCGCTGTATTACTTCAGACTGTTTTTTACTTAATTCTGCTGCTCGGCAAATGTCAATCGTCTTTTGGAGTGTTAGATCCGATTCTCTTAATAGACGTTCTTGAAGCTGTTTTTCTTTCGTTCCAATTACAATGCGGTCCCGAATTATACTGTCAGATAAATTTCCATATTCGCAGAATTTTATTAGTTTTCTTAAATCTGTTAGAAACTCATCAAAGTTTTCAAACTGTTCTTGATTTCTGCTATTAAATACATAGCGTTCGATCACAACATTTCTGCGTGGATTTGCATAGTTCTCAAAGGCATTCAGGACATCCTCTAAGGTATTTCTCTGCTCATCTGTTAGCTCAAATGTATTATAGAGTTCGACGGCATCTTCACCAATGCAATTTAATAATATTGCTACTTTGACGTCGTCATCTTTCTCCGTGTGGCCTCCTGCCTTTAAATAAATTTCAAAGTTCTGTCGACACTTTCGCCATGCTTCGGCGATATTACCGGAGAGGTCCAAACCTCTTGGAACTTTTAAAGAATCCATTCAGGATTTAATCGAAAATTAATTTCGGAACAGTTCTGGTTCGACGCTCGGCTGCGCCATGTTATATCTGTTGCTTCTTTATTCAAGAGCAGCTGCAGTCAATCTGACTGTTGCCACGCAGTGGCGGTTACATCTTATTCATACAGTTACGGTTACATATCTTACATATATATATACAGTTACGGTTACATATCTTACATATATATACAGTTACGGTTACATATCTAACACCTGCAAGGGAACCTTTGTATCGATTTGATATTAGGTTATTGTTAATTTCAGTTTAACAGCTGGTTTTTTTTTAAATATATATAGAATTCATTGATATCGTATATGCAATTTGTATGTATGAAAACCTAGATAAATTTTTTGTAGAAATTTAATTTCTAAAATTTTAAGAAATTATGTACAAGTGTTTTATAATTCTCATCATTTTATTATGCACATCACATGTAAATTTAATACCTATTAGATCGTTGTATAGTGTGGGATGTGCAATATCTGTAAGATGACCTTGTTCATTGTCACTGTTAAATTAAATTGAGCTCCTAAAAGTCTTGATTTTTTTATTATTATTATTATATATATATATAGAGAGAGAGAAATTTTATTGGTTTTTGCAATTTATATTTATGTTAACCTAGATAATGTTTTTTGAGTGTAGAAATTTAATTTCTGAATTTACAAGAAATTGCACAAAAGTTTTTTATGATTCTGATCATTTTTATTATGCATGTCATGTGTAAATTTAATATAGATTGCTGTCCTGTGTGTAATATGCAAGATATCTTGTTCATCGTCTTTCTTAATGTAGTAAAGTTAGCTTCTGAAAATCTTGAATTGTTATTGTATATAGAAATTTTATTGGCATTTGCAGTTTATGTTATCCTAGATAATTTTTTGTTTATTGTAGAAATTTGTGTACATGTGTTTTATGGTTTTGGTCATTTTTATTATGCACGAGCATGACATGTGTAAATTTAATGTAGATTGCTGTGTTGTAAGTGATATGCAATATCGGCAAGATCACCTTCTTTATAGTCATTGTTAATTTAAATTTAGCTCTGAAAATCTTGAATTGTTTTTGTATGCAGAAATTTTATTGGTATTTGCAATTTATATGTTATCCTAGATAAAAATTTTTGGATTGTAGAAATTCAATTTCTGAATTTATAAGAAATTGTGTATATGTGTTTTATGGTTGGTCAATTTCATTATACACAATGTGTGTAAATTTAATGTAGATTTCTGTGCTGTGTGTGATATGCAATATCTGCAAGATCACCTTGCCTTGTTCATCGTCACTGTTAATTTAAGTTTAGCTCCTGAGTCTTGAATTGTTTTTTGTATATAGAAATTTTGTTGTGTTTTGCAATTTATGTTAACCTGGATAATATTTTTTGAGTGTAGAAATTTAATTTCTGAATTTATAAGAAATTGCGTGTACAACTGTTTTATGAATTTTGCCATTATTATTATGATGCACGTCACATCTAATATGACATGGAATTCTTAATACAGATTATTGTGCTGTGTGGGATATGCAATATCTGAAAGATAACCTTGTTCATTGTCATTCTTAATTTAAATTTAGCTCTTGAAAGTCTTGAATTGTTTTTGTATATAGAAATTTTTATTGGTATTTGCAATTTATATATGTTAGCCCAGATAATGTTTTTTGATTGTCGAAATTTAATTTCTGAATTTATAAGAAATTTTGTACAAGTGTTTTATGAATTTTGTCATTTTCATTATGATGCACGTCACATCTAATATGACATAGAATTCTCAATACAGATTATTGTGCTGTACGGGATATGCAATTTCTGAAAGATAACCTTGTTCATCTTCACTGTTAATTTAAATTTAGCTCTTGAAAGTCTTGAATTGTTTTTGTAAATAGAAATTTTTATTGGTATTTGCAATTTATATATATATGTTAGCCCAGATAATGTTTTTTGAATTTATAAGAAATTGCGTGTATAACTGTTTTATGAATTTTATCATTTTTATTATGATGCACGTCACATCTAATATTGAAATGGAATTCTTAATGCAGATTATTGTGCTGTGTGGGATATGCAATATCTGAAAGATAACCTTGTTCATCGTCACTGTTAATTTAAATTTAGCTCTTGAAAGTCTTGAATTGTTTTTGTATATAGAGTCACCCGGGGTAATTCCTGGTCAAAAAGCATAAACATTCAATTATTAGAAAATCTATTTAAGCTAGACTTACTAATTTTGGCATGGATTAAGCACATTGTGATGTCCATCAAATAAAATATTTATTTTATCAATAATGCACAATTAATTTGAATAATTATAGTTAATTAGTGACCAGGATTTACCCCAGGGATGGGGTAATTCCTGGCCACTTATGGGGTAATTATTGGTCACTCACATATTTGGTGCAAATACATACATTTTTTATGTATATCCTTAATATAATTTAATAAAGTAATTAGATTATGAATTTTACTATCTATAGCTAATTAAATACTGTACTTAGTTATTTCAGGGTTAAATACAAATTTATTCAACATGAAAAATATATACATTGAACACATCTTTAGCCAAAATATTTTTTGTACAATTTGTATGCAATATTTATAGCTTCTATATCTGCTGTGAAGGGATCTACACCTTTCAAATCAATAGGTCCATAAAAAATATAGCGAATGTCAATTGTCTCTATTCTATCTCGCTTCGGCCAGCGTAAGTTCCCTGCTCCTCTTTCCAGGAACTTTACACACACTTCACTGCCCTCTACTTTTGTGACTTTTCCAACATAGAAAAGATCTTTATCATAATATACAGCATAGTATTTATGCTCTTCTATTGAATTCTGTATGTTTTCAATTATATTTTTTGCATTTTGCAGTGATGATATATTTTTATTCAACTGCTCAGTCACGGTTGACATATCTGGTGGTTCATCTGGGTCCTGATCTATGTTTTTTCTTTTTCGTATCCCAGTATTTTCTTGTCTCTTTCTCTTTTGATTGACCTTTTCTTTTATTTCTCTGTCACGTTCTGCGACTAGTTCAAGAAAATCGTTATTGGTTATGACAGCAGCTTTTGTATCAATCTTTCGCCGAACTTCTGAGCGTGCTATTGTTTTTGGTGTTTGTCTAAACTGTGAGCTTAGCAAGTCTTCAAACGAGGTGGATGCAGTGGACTGACTGACAGTTGTAGATGTTTTGCTTATGCCAACAGTTGTAAAACTAGAAACAGATAAAATTGGTGTACAAATAGATGGTGTGTGCTCTTCTGTTTGAGATCCAGAAGTGTCCAAGTTTAATTGTAGTGTGCTGAAGTTGTTTGAAGGTGTAGTACTGCAGTTTGTTGATGCTGATGATGTACTAGCAATAGCCAACCTTTTTGAAGGAGAATTTTGAAGTTTATAAGATGCTAACATTTGGGAACAAAATCTTTTCTCTGGATACTTTGTTCTATCCAATGGACATATTCCTGTTGATTTAAAACCAGATTTAATATTCTCTGGAGTAAGTGAGGTTTGCCATAACTCATCAACTAATTGAGTAAAGCTTGCTTTACTGATTCTTGTTGCTCCAGTCATACGCTGAATTTCCACAAGTCTTTTGTCCCATTGTGCTTTCAGTGGTCTGAAACAGCATTTATCAAGTGGTTGAATAGCATCTGTTGTGTGAGCTGGTAACTTCAAAATTGATATATTTTCATTACGCGCTTTGGTGATTAAATCCAAGGATATATGTGTCTTATGACCATCATAGATTAAAAGCAATGGACGTTTTGATACTTGTTTACAAAAGATGTCAAACCAGCTGTTAAATATTTCAGTGGTCATCCAACCATTTTCACTAATCGCTAATGTCAAATTTTTATCTACATTTGGGGCTCTCCAAGTGCTTTGTAACTTTTTTCCAGAGAATATAATAAGTGGAGGGTGTTTCTCACCAGAAGCACTAACACATGCCATTAATGTAACAGATTCTCGACCAGGTGTTGCTGTGACTCTGGTCAATTTCTTTCCTTTTTCTCCTACTGATTTTCCTCTAGAAGGATCTATGAACATAGCTGTCTCATCTAAATTATATATGTGAGATGGTTTATCTATTATATTCAATGCAGTAAGTTCTTTCTCAAGCAAATCATAAAATTCAAATATGAGAAATGGATTGGATGTTGCAATGACACGGGTCTTCTCCAGAGTACTGGGTTTCTTCGAACTAAGGTTATGTCGGAACATAAATGCTGATAACCAATCATCGCCAGGCATATCATTTTTGAAGCGACAATATTTTTGTAGATGATTAGACAAAATAGTGTCACCTTGTTTATTTTTAGTTACAAACTCTGCCACAACACTCTTGATTTCTGTTCTAGTCAGGGGAAAACCCCACTTTGCCATGCATTTTAAACATGCTGCTAACTCATTTTCATTTTCAGCAGGGATGTTTAAAGGTGTTCCTACAGGCTTTACAGATTCAGGTTTGTTCTTTAAATTTGACAAATACAGCTGGAAACTTGATTTAGGTATATTCACAGCCTTTGCAGCTGCACGTTGAGACAGATTCTCATTTTCCATTTTAAAAATAGCTTCTTGACACTTACTTTCTTGAAGCTTGTCATCTTTTTTCTTTACATAATGTCTCACCATATTAATTTGAAGGAAACTGTTCAGGTAAATTTAAGTTCTTGACAAAATTCCAAGTAAAATAGAATAGCTACCTACTTATAAAGACAGCACATGCTTCTGTTTCTGTTAAGAACAAAGGTTAAGGTTAACAGTTAAGTGAATAGTACATTGCAGTTACAGTTAAGAAATTTTGTTAACTGTATTGAGTATAATTAATTGAGTATAATATATTGAGTATAATTATTAAAATTTATAAAATAATGGGATGAAATTTAATAAAGTAAAACTCAATATATTTAATATTAATCATTAACAGTTAAGAATGTTACACTATAGTTACAGTTAACTTTGCAGTTAAGGCTCAAAGAGTTGCAGATAATTAAAATCAATGAAATCTGGTAATAATAGGCAAAATAACAATGTATAAATGATGAGAACAGTATTGGCCAGGAATTACCCCAGTGACCAAGAATTACCCCAGGAACATGGGGCAGTATTTGGCAAATTCCTGTAAATTATTTAAACTAGTAATAGTAAATCCAAAACTATTTTTCAGTAACTAAAGTAGTTCACAATTCAACCAAAAAGAGAAAAAAGACAAATATTTAAAACTTTATTTGTGACCTAGATCTTTGTAAAAATGTATCATAACTAAGGCCAATGTTGTTTTAGAGAAATTTAACAAGCCATTTCAAAAAGATTTTTTTTTTCAAAATAAATAAACAATAAACTCCTCATTAAGTAATAAATACCAATGAGGATAGTTCAGAGTACCTCTATGATTTTTTTCATTTTGGTGAAGTGTTCTTAAAACATAAAAAAGACTGTGACCAGGAATTACCCCAGAAACTTGCTGACCAGGAATTACCCCGGGTGACTCTAGAAATTTTTATTGGTATTTGCAATTTATATATATATATATATATGTTAGCCCAGATAATGTTTTTTGAATGTAGAAATTTAATTTTTGAATTTATAAGAAATTGTGTATGTTTATTCTTGTCATTTTTATGCAGATATGCAATACCTCCAAGATGTCCTTGTTCATTGTCACTGTTAATTTAAATTTAGCCTCTGAAAATCTGAAATTATTTCTGAATATAAACTATATTTTATTGTATTTTGAAACTCATGTATATGTTAGCCTATATATTTTTCTTTTAGAATTTTAAATTAAAAAATTATAGGAAATTGTGTACTTAATCAGTACTTAATGATTTTTGCCTTCTTCTTGTAAATGTAATGTAATTTACTGTACATGAAGCAAGTGTGGATCTACCTAGATGGTTCAAATCGGCTAGTGTGATAATACTATTGGAAGTACGGCTTAATGTGCTGTTTCAAATGCTTTTGGGAAGACTTCTCTTTTCGGCTGCCAAACCATGGAATTACAGGGATCTGAGGTGACTTGCTCAGTCTGTGAGCTTCATAGTCTCTGTGCAGTCCAGACTTAAGACCCAGGCCAGCTGTTTAATGTTGTGCAACAGAGAGGTTACTGTTGTAACAGTAAGGGTTTCAAATGTGATGATGGGCTACTAGCAGGACCAAATGGTCTTATTAGAACCTGAATTGTTGGTAGTGAGCATTTGCGCCATAACCATTTTATCAGTTTGATGGGAGGGGTGTCCCCTGGTGGTCCCAAATCGGTCCCTTTATTTGGGAAAGATGACTGGGAGCCAGGCTTGAGTGGCACAGGCATCAGCAGACCTCTACCTCCTCGTTGGTCCCTTCTGGGAAGGTGAACTTGAATTCTGCTCTGGTTCACCAGCTAACAGAGGCTGCATGGTTGCCAACCAAATTGCTAGTAAGTTAATTTGATAAACATCAACTAAAATGAACAGGTCAGTACATTCAGGAAATGTTCAGTTGTGCATTCGCTTTCTAATTGCATTGGTAGATGTGGCCAAGTTTCACATCCTGATTGAAACTTCTGAGCAACATAAACAAAGGAGTGTCTGATGGTTGGTTGGTTGAATGCCTTTTTCTGGTGCAAGGTCCAAAGTAAGGACATGCTGCGCCAAACAAACAGGTAAAAAAATAAAAAGAGCCTTTGGATGGGTTTACCCATCCAGAAAGTCATTAAAAAGTCACAGGAGAAAAAAGAAACAAAACAAGATAAAATTAAATATAATAAAAACAGTGTATACAATAAAAAACAGTTGTAAAATAGGATGAATTTGTAAACAATAAAATCAGATCTCAAAGTAAAAACAGATGTAAAATGGGATGAACATTGTCAAGAATAAAATCAAATGTCGAAATCAGCCTCTTTCAAAAAATTTGTCACGTGATGATGAGAATTTGCACCTAAAAGGCTTGTCAAATTGGGTGAAGATGATTTAAAATAATGTCGATACAAATGACGAAGGCAAGGGCAGTCGGTGAGAATATGGCAAATGGTTAGTGCACTAAAATGACATTTTGGACAATCAGGTTGTTGTTCTCCAAGCAATAAGTATTTATGTGTGAGTCTTGAATGCCCAATTCTTAGTCTAGTAATAATGACATATTTTCTAGGGGTGGGTGTTGGCCAGATTGAAATTTCAGGTTTTATTTCTTGCAATTTGTTATTGCTTTGGTTATTCCACTCCCTTTGCCAAATATTTTTAAAATAGCTTTTAAGTGTGTGCTTCATGTCATCGTAAGGTACAGGACAGTTTAAAAGTAGAGAAGCCTGCCTTGCGGCCTTGTCTGCTGCTTCATTTCCTTTAATGCCAACATGGCCAGGAACCCAGCAAATCAAAATGTTGAATCCCTTTTTAAGAAGGTCTCTGTAAGTTTTGAGAATTGAAATGAAGGACAGGTTAGAAGAGAGAGAGTCAAGAACACTGCTCGAGTCGGTATAGATAATGAATTTCCTCCTCCGATGAGATGAAATAATGTTAAGAGCAACCTCAACCGCAAAAAACTCTGCAGAGAAAATGGAAAATGAATTAGGGAGTTGATAGCTAAATGTAGTGTTATCAATGATGATACCACAACCGACTCTATTAGTTGTCTTGGAGCCGTCAGTAAAAATCTCGACATAGTCCTTATACTCAGAACGATGAGAAGAGAAAAGTGCTTGAAAAATGGAAGCATCTGTGTTAGATTTGTCAAACCCCTTAAATGGATGCAGACAAGAAATAACTTGGAAATTCCAAGGCGTCATGTTTAAAAGTGACCGAGGACGAATTTTGGTATGAATGTGAGAGGTGCCAGCAAGAAAGCTCTTAATTCTAAGAGCGAAATAAGGGATGCAAGATGGGCGATTCACATAAAGATTATGATCGTTACTATTTAAAAGTGGATGATTAGGATGTGAAAGGATGCGAAAGTAAAATTCACAAGAAAGTCTTTGTCTGATGTCAGTGAGAGAAGGCTCCACACAGTCAGCATATAAACTAAGGACTGGAGTCGTGCGGAAAGCACCTGAGCAAATTCTGAGTGCACTGTGATGTGTTGTGTCAAGTTTTTTAATATAGGAGTGAGGGGCTGAACCATAAACCTGACATGCATAATCAAGTTTGGAGCGAATAGAAGCACGATAAATTTTAAGTAAAGATGGGCGGTCTGCTCCCCAAGAAGTATTAGAAAGCACTTTTAAAGTATTAAGTGCTCTGTCACATTTAGTTCTCAAGTGTAAAATATGTGGCAAAAAGTTCAGTTTTCTGTCAAAAATAACACCCAGAAAGCGAGCAGTGTCAACAACTGAAATTGGCCTGTTGTTTATTAAAATCTCTGGATCAGGATGAAGACCTCGTTTACGACAAAAATGCACACATTGTGTTTTGTCAGTAGAAAATTTAAAACCATTTTTATTTGTCCATTTAATTATGTTTTTTATAGCAAGTTGTAACTGACGTTCAATGAAACGCATGTCATTTCCCTGGCAAGAAATTTGCAGGTTGTCAACATATAAACTCCCATGGACACTTGGAGGCAATTGTTTAAGAATATTGTTTATTTTTAAAGAAAAAAGCGTAATGCTCAAAACACTGCCTTGACGCACACCTTCCTCTTGAAAATAAAAATCTGAATAAACTGATCCTATACGAACTTGAAAGCGTCTGACTCTTAAAAAGTTTTGAATGAAAATGGGGAGATTTCCTCTAAAGTCCAAATTAAAAAGATCTTTTAAAATACCATAGCGCCATGTCTTGTCATAAGCTTTTTCTATATCGAAAAAAATTGAAACCAAATGGTTACGTCTCACATTGGCTTTGCGGATATCTGTCTCTAATAATAAAATATTGTCAACCGTTGAACGGCCTCGTCGGAAACCACTTTTCCATAGAGAAATCAAATTACTTTTTTCTAAAATGTAAACAAGCCTAGTATTTACCATCTTTTCTAGCAGCTTACATAGACAGTTTGTAAGAGCAATGGGTCTGTAATTATTGGGGTCAGTAGCATCTTTGCCTGGCTTAGGAAAAGGAATAACAATAGCATCGTGCCAAGCAACAGGGAAAATATTTTCAGTCCAGATCCTATTGTAAAGGTGAAGGAGATTTTTAAGAGGCTGTTTTGATAAATGCTTAATCATAATGTAGGTAACACCATCGGGTCCGGGAGCAGAGTTATGGCAATGTTTCAAACTATTTTTTAATTCACTTTCTGTAAAAGGTCTATTGTAGTCTGGTGAAGAGCGGGAGTGAAAGTTGATTGAGGATCGTTCAGAATTACGTTTATGAGACAAAAAAGGTTCAGAATATGAATTAGAACTGGA
>CAWVNO010000229.1:0-41000 GCA_963930645.1 Salticus scenicus
TTAGAGAACTATATGAAAGCATAGATCAATACAAAGAGCAAATAATCCTAACTTGGACAAAGGCGCATGTGGGAACGGCAGGCAACGAAATGGCAGATTCACTTGCAAAACAGGTTATTTCACAAAACATCTTTGATGAACAGATCTCTCTTCCTCTTCCAGCTTCACTAGTAAAATCATCCATTAATAATAAAATTATCACAGATTGGCAAAGAGAATGGGGGCACAGCGATAAGGGTAGGGATACGTTTTCAGTCCTTAATAACGTAAGCAAAAGTTTTATCAGTCCAAATAAAATAGTTACATATTTTATCTCAGGCCATGGCAGCTTCCCTACATTTCTACACAAAATTAAAGTATTAACATCAGATAAATGCAAATGTAACAACAGTAAAATAGGATCCCCTTTTCATTATCTCTTTGAAAAATGCAAGTTAATCCCAATTAATTTCAGATTCAACAGAAACCACACAATTCGTAAAAACATGCAAACAGTTCTTTTAAACACAATCAACTACAATAAATTAAAAGATATCTACAACATTCTAATTCAAAACTTTTCCACCATTAAATATAAGATTTAGCATCGTTTACTGGCAGCTGGCTTGCCTTTTTTTTTTTTTCTACTTTTTAGTGTTTTGGTTTTAATATGTGTTGATCCAAAATTTGTAAAAAATTTGATTTCTAAATAAATTAGGGAACTCTTCCACTTTGATCCCCGGGCCTGTCGCCCGGGATGCGGAATCGCTAGATAGTGGCAGTCAGGTTCGCCTGCCTGCCTAAGATGCATTTTTCCCCTGCGGGTAGATGTGTCTTTGCCGTGGTCACTATTGAACTCAGTGGCGACGGTAAAGACATGTCTATGGCACTAAATCGTGAGATGTGCCGCTCCATGGTGGAAGTTTTCCTTTTCCTTTCCTCCAAGGGCGAGTGAGTATGTCGCCCTTGCTAATCGTTTTGAAATGTAGAAGAATGAGTTCGATTCTCCCACTGGCGCTGGGCGTTTTTTTTTTTTTAATTTTTGTATTCTAATACCGTTATGTGATATCTGTCTTCATCTTGACGAAATTAGAGGGGGATGTCGAGTCAAGCATACAAATCGCATGTATACAATTAAATATATTAAAAATAAATTATACACACAAAATGCAACCAATTATCACCTGCAAATGTCTGCAGATCCCCAATAGGAGAGAATCCCGCACCGTCGTCAATTTTCTACTGCGTAGCTACAGTGTAATGTTAAATGTATTCAACCTCAACGTTAACTGAGCTGAGAGAAAGCCATTTTGCGTTCACGCTTCGCTAATTGTTTGCATATCTCCGAACAAAATGTACGACGGGGATCGTCGCCAATGGCCCATTGCGCAGAACTAGTGCGACGTAAAACCCATCTATCCATCTAGACAAAATTTAGTGTGGAAACATAGACCGTCTGCAATTCTCCATTGCGTAGCTCTAACAAGATATTGAACCGACACAACTCATTTCCTGTGGAGTTGTTTGTACGTCGAAAGGTGTCATATTGCCCAATGTCTTATAAAAAAAAAAAAAAAAAAAAAGAAAGAAAAGAAATGTTCTAATTTGAAATTCTCTCATTTTGGTTTTAAATAAAGAGTTTTGTGTTTTAATATATAATATTCTATTTTATTTCAATTTATACAAAAATCCTGATCTTTAAAAAAAAAAAAAATACCGTAATTAAGAACTTAACGTTAATGAACTCGCAATTGTCTTTGACACAGCTTACTAAGTCGAAATCTGGTAAATTATAAGATTTTTGTTAATCTGTTCTGAATTCTCAAGTACTCGACTGCCTATGGAGTTCATTTGGCTATCAAAGAGAGATAAGAACATCTACATGTATTTAATCTTCACAGCAATGAAGTTTCCAAGAATACAGTACCCAAACAAGTGCTTTTTTGGAAATATTGCAGATGTGTTCTCCTTTTTAACAATTTTTTCTAGATTATCTATTGCGACTCAGCAGCAAATATTTTAGAAAAATACTATTTATAATGAAATTTTATGCCAGTATTTTTTTTTTTTCAAGAAAATCGGTGATCAGAAATTCAAAGAGTTCTCTTGTTAGAAAACGAAGAACAAAATGTTAAAAATTACGATAAAAATTCGCATCTTATAATATTTAAAACTTAGAAAAATGCCTTTAATGTAGGTGGCTGTTCTAAAAAAAAAAATGGGGACATCTAGTCACCTTACTCTACATAAATATGGAATAAGTTCCAAGCTTCAGATGTATTATTAAGGTTCACTATGGCATTATATGTTATTGAGGTTCACTATGGCATATTACTTCTGAAATTGTATTAACAGCATTGTAAGTTTGAAAACAGGTAATAAGAAAATCCTTTCGAAGCATTGTTATCTTTGCACTACTTATCTTTAAAGTATATTTTAATTTATTACTAGTTAATACCCGTCAAGCATTGACGGATAAATGATATTTACACTGTAATCTTGTCACGATATATAGTTCAAAATTACTGCTCTAACCTAATAACGTTAGCTTTCGGAGTGAAAGGAATTTAAAATCCACATACAGTCGCTCCAAGCCAAACTCGGACACTGAAGAAAATATACAAATTCAGGCAAAAATACAAAACTAAAATTAAAAACAGAGCTTAATAAAATAATATTTTAAATGTATGTTTATTTTACATGTTATTACAAGCAACAGAATTTAAATTATAACTAATCGTAACCAGAATTATGATCAAAAACAAAAGTAAACAAAAACTGCATGCGCAAGCCAAACTCAGACAGCTACAAAAACTATTAAAAAATAATTAATAGTTCAAATGTTCAATACTTGTTATTTAAGCCTTTATTTTTAATAACGATTCTAAGTCGTTCAGGCATAGATTTTACTAATTTTTTGCAATATTTGGTCTCAATATTTACCCACTCTTGTTGAAGAATTTTCTTCAGTTCACTTTTACTAGAAACAATGTGTTCTTTAAACTTTTCTTTAAGATAATTCCATAAATTCTCTATGGGATTAAGGTCTGGGCTTTGGGGTGGTGTTTCCATAACGTAAGGACAATTGTACAGTAGCCAAGTGCGCACTTTGTAAGCTTTATATTTAGGATCATTATCCTGATATAATCGCCAGTCATTATCAAGTGAAAGTTTCTAAACACAATCTGGCAAATGTTTTTTCAAAATGTCTAGATACACATTTTGATCCATGATCCCATCGATGAAATGTGAATTACCTGGCCCAGCGGCTGAAAATGAGCCCCAGACCATTACAGATCCGCCACCATGCTTTACGGTTGCTCTTTTTTTTTTTTTGTAGCTTTTCGCTTGGTTTTCGCCATACATAAGGCTTTCCATCAGAAGCGACAATATTAAATTTACATTCATCAGTAAACAATACATTTTTCCAAAAAGAAAAATCGCAGTTTTCATGCTTTCTAGCAAAATTGAGTCTTACTGTTTGATTTTGAGTACTAATGAAAGGCTTCCTTCTGGCTTTTCTCCCATTGAGATTTGCATTATGGAGCTCATTTCGAATTGTTGATGCACTTGCCTTCTTTCCAAGTTCATTTTCAGCCATAACAGCCAGTTTTGGTGCGCTGAGAAAGGGATTTGCTTTCACTTTTCTCACTAAGTTACGCTCTTCAGCTTCTGTCAAAATCTTGTTGTGGGCTATTTTAGCCTTATTTTCAATCTGTTTATTTGTTTTGAAGCGTTTTATAATGTCATAAACTGTCGAATGACTTCTTTCAACTATCTTTGCTATTTCTCGGATAGATTTTCCATCTTCAGATGACGAATAACCAATTTTCATAATTCACAACTTGTTTGCCCACGTTGTCTTGACATTTTTAAGGAATTACGGCATACAAAAGTCAGTAAAGACTCAAAATCGAAATAACACAAATCTAGATTTTACTTTTATCAACTAAAACGTCATTTATAGAAGGTTTGCCACTCGGGTTGTACATATTTGGCTCTTAATTGCTTAGTGTCCGAGATTGGCTTGTGCATTATAATTTCTAAGATTTCATTTTTAGGACAAAAATTTTAATTTGATTTTTAAATTCACAATTTATGATGTTGCTTTTGATAGTAAAATAAATAACCTGATAACTTTTACTTAAAAAATGTTTGTTATGAGTTTAAAATGTCAGTTTATAAGCTAAATAATTATATTTTCATTGGTGACCGAGTTTGGCTTGGAGCGACTGTATATGTATGTATACGGTACTGAATGGATATAAAATATAAATAATTTTCTTAATCTTAATTATGATTAGGGTAACGACACCAGTGCTCGTCACTCTTGAGACCTTATTTTTAAAATGTTTCTTTTTTTTTGTGTGTGGTATTCATGTATCAATATTATACTTTGGTCTATTTTATTCACTGATTCTCCTAGTTGTTGTTAGACACTTTCAAATTTTCAATACATTAAGCCAAATTTAAAAATAAAATAAAAATTGAACCTATAAAAATGCACCAGTGCTCGTCACTTGAAAAATGAGTTTCACCAGTAGTCGTCAGGTGTTTGCACCAGTGGTCGTCATGTAAATAAAACGCAACAATTTGCTGAGTAGTTTGCTTTTAATTGCGATTTTACAAAAATTAATGAAACAAAATATCATTGGCACATATTTAGAACCTAAATCCATTCTTAGGGTTTAAAACACAAAACATTAAATGGTAAAATTCAAAATGTTGCGAATAAAACAAATTCATACGTGAAATAATTTGAAAATTCTTTGCTTTTTGAAAATTCTTTGCTGAAAAGTTCTCAAAATTTTATTCGTTCTCAAAAATATCTTTACTTAAAACAGAGGGTAAGTAGCAGGGGAGGGGGTAATAATCTTGTTTTTAAGAGTGACTTTGTTCCAAATTATCGCAGTAAGATTGATTTTACCATTGATTTTACCACCTTTTTATTTAATGCAGTTTTTGTTTGTTTGTCCAGTACAAATCTTACAATTGATTTTTAATTAACTTCCCGACTACCTAGACATTTGAAACTTTCAGAATAATTCAGAACACGATAAAAATTCATTTTTTTAATACTTTTAGCCAACTGCTCCGGGTCCCTGCAGTCTTCGGCAGCGTTATCAGTACAAATTTTGCAATCGATTTTTAACTAACTTCCAGACTAGCTAGACATTTGAAACTTTCAGAAAAGCTCAGAAGACGGAAACAATGGATTTTTAAAAATATTTTTAGCCAATTGTTTCGGGTCACTGCTACCTTCGGCAGCGTTTTTGTATGGTTCAACAGAAAATTTATTTAACTTTTTTCTGACTAGCTAGACATTTGAAACTTTCAGAATATCTCAAAACACGGTGACAATGCATATTTTAAATTCTTTTAGCAAACTGTTTCGGGTCCCCGCTGCTTTTTGGTAGTGTTCATATGATTCAACAGAAAATTTATGTAACTATTTGTTTAATTTTTCCAGCAAAATAATATGGAAAATTTTAGGTGGTTTAAAGTCAGTCACAGTGAATACAAGGTACCATGACTGACTTTATTTAAACAAGCTATACAAAAGTTACAAGTGCAATAAAGTTCACGTTCTTGAGGCTAAAATACATTTGTTTACATTTACGAATACCCCTGATGACTGCTAGTGCCGATAGTCTAATTAAAGTAAAAATTATACCATCATAATTCTAAACGGAAATATAGTATTTTTCATCAAAAAAAGTTACCCAGTTATTAAAACACCAGCGTTCGTCAGGGGTGACGAACACTGGTAAAACGTGCAAAATATGCACCAGTAGTCGTCATACCTTAAAAACCTTTAAATTATGTCAAATTTTAAAAAGTTGCACATAAATCGTATTCTGCATTTCATAAACATTACATACAATGCTCTATGAGCAATGTCAAATGCAGCAAACAACACAATATATCAAGAAATGCATATGTATTCCCATAATCATTTGCTTTACGTTGACTCAATCCAATTGTAATTTAGCGTATACTTCCCTTATTTTGCTTCTCCCTACTCTTCCCCAATACTTGAAATCGAACTTTTTATGTTATAAGAAGCGGGCGGCTTTGAAGAATCTTGTACGGGTAGATTCAAGTCCACACGTTATAAAACGCTTATTTTAACACTTTTTTTAAGAGGGTGACAACTACTGGTGGAGATTTTAGGGGTGACGAGCACTGGTGTCTTTACCCTAACGTTGCTGTAAATTTAAATATAAATACACTATTTTTCAATAGAGGGGAAGAATAGGTAAAAGATCATGCCACAGAACGCGACTGATCACTCTTATATTTTAAGTTATTATGGGAGTAAAAACATTTTTAGAAAAATAAGAAAGAGCAGACTTCAAAAAGCTAGCTACTCTACCTACTAAACGTAAATTGAAAATTGGCATAAAATGGAATGAAAAATCATGCAGTACGCATTGATTAGTAACAGTTTCCAACTGTACGCAATTGTTGTATCAAATAATTATTAATATTCTTTGCCTACGTTATCGCACAACAAACAGAAGGACTGAAAAACATACAGATAGACTAATTGATTTTAAAATTACTCTTAGACATTATGGAAAGTGTTAAAAAGGCTTAACGCAAAAAAAAAAAAAAATGCAACTGTTAGATTATAATTACAGCTGTTAAACTCTCTGAATATTTTACTGTAGCCCTGTAAATCTGAAAGTTAATCCTATCGTATTCTATACAAAAATATATTTTAGAATATTAATAATACATGTCAATATTTTTAAGATTTTTGTAGTAGAAAGTTTTTTAAATATAATTCTGTCCTAAAACGTAATACATTAACTTTTTTTTTATTGTTGTTGTTATCGCTGAAAACAAACTAGTTGTTCAGGACCTATTAATGACATTTTAAATAGGGAACATTCCATAGGGAACTTGAGTGTATCATTTTTAAAAAAATTCTCAAAATATTCACGGATGATAGGAGCCGAAAAAAAAAAAACAGAAAGGTAGACAATCGGACAGACAGATGCACAAATTGAAATCATATTCCCACTAAAATTATAAGAAAGTCTTAAAACGCTCATATAAACAAAAGTACAATTCCAGCAAATTTTTATTAATGCCTCTTAATGTAACTGATTATTTTTGTGTGGCCCTGTAAATCTAATGCTAACCATACTATATTACGTAGAAGGTACACTTTTTGTGCATACGAATAATATATTTCAATTGCATTAAGCTTTGTCGAAAATAAAATTATTAAAATTTGGTTTTTAAAAATAACTCTCATACAACACATTGCTTTGGAGTACTTTCAAGTGCCCCTGTACACAAACCAGTTAGACATGTACTCTATTTTACATAGGAAACCTCCGACAGAGAATTGAATAACATTTTAAAATTTCATTAAAGTTTCTATACATTAAATGTATTAAAATATGATTTATAGAAACTCCTCTCATAGAACACAATGCTTTCGAATACTTTTGGGTGTCCCTGTACACAAACCAGACGAGGTATCCATTCCATTTTCAATAGGGAACATCCGATAGTTAACTTCAATAAAATATATCAGTTTAAAGAAATTCCATAAATATTTACGGAAATTAGAGCGCCAAATAAAGACAGAGAGACAGACGGACAGAAGAACAGTCAGACAGATACACAAATTAAATTTATATTCACACTAAAAAAAAAAAAAAAAAAGATAGAAAGTGTCAAAAACGTTTAATGTAAACGAAAGTACAATTCTAGAATTTTTTTATTAATAGCTCTTAACATAACTGAATATTTTCGTGTAACCCTGTAAATCCATTGGTAACCATGCTATATTCTATGCAAAGCATTCTTTTGTGCATATAAATAATATATTTCAATTTCCTAAAACTTCGTGGAAAGTAAAGTTATTAAAATTTGATTGATAGAAATATCTCACAAAGAAGGCAATGCTTTAGAGTACATTTGAGTGTACCTGTATATAAAACAGAGTTGGTATGCAATCTATTTTATATAGGAAACATCCAATAGTGAACTTGAATAACATATTTAAATTTCATGAAGATATTGTACAGTAAAGGTATGAAAATATGGTTTATATAAATACCTCTCATAGAACACAATTCTTTGAAATACTTTCTGGTGTCCCTGTACACAAACCAGTAGCGGTATAAACTCCATTTTCAATAGAAAACATCCGATAGTGAACTTAAATAACATATATCAGTTTCAAAAGATGCCATAAATATTTACGGGAGTTAGAGCGCGGGCAGACAGACAGACGGACAGATACACAAATTGATATCATATTCACACTTTAAAAAGTGTTAGGAAATGTTAAAAACGCTTAATGTAAATGAAAGTAGAATTCTAGCAAATTTTTAATAACAGCTCTTAATATAACAGAGTATTTTTGTGTCACCCTGTAATTTAAATGCTAATCATGCTATATTCTATGTAAAGCATTCTTTTGTGCATATAAATAACATATTTCAATTTCCTAAAACTTCGTGGAAAGTAAAGTTATTAAAATTTGATATATAAAAATATCTCTCATAGAACGCAATGCTTTAGAATACTTTTGAGTGTCCTTGTATATAAAACAGAGTTGGTATTTAATCCATTTTATACAGGAAAAATCCAATAGTGAACTTGAATAACATATTTTTATTTCATTAAGATGTGTGTACAGTAAAGGTATGAAAATAGGATTTATAGAAATACCTCTCATAGAACATAATGCTTTGAAATACTTTCGGGTGCCTCTATACACAAACCAGTAGAGATGTAAATTCCATTTTCAAATAGGAACATCCGATAGTGAACTGGAATAACATATTTCAATTTCATTAATATATGTGTACAGTAATAGTATGAAAATACGATTTATAGAAATACCTCTCGTAGAACACAATGCTTTAAAATACTTTCGGTTGTCCCTGTATACAAACCAGTAAAGGTATAAACTCCATTTTCATAAGGGAACATCCGATAGTGAACTTGAATAACATATATCAGTTTCAAGAAATTCCACAAATATTTACTGGAATTAGAGCGCGGAGAGACGGACAGACGGACAAACAGACAAACCGAAGTCATTAAAATTTTTTAACCTTGTTGGGAAGTGTTAAAAATGTTAGAAAGTGTTAAAAACGCTTAATGTAAACGAAAGTACACTTTCCGCAAATATTTATTAATAGCTCTTTATATAGCTGAATATTTTTGTGACACTCTGTAAATCTAATGTTAAACATGCTATATCTATGCAAAGCATTTTATTTTGTGCATATAAATAACATATTTCAATTTCATAAATCTTCGTGCAAAGTAAATTTATTAAAATTTAGTTTATAGAAAGATCTCCATAAAACGCAATGCTTTGGAATACTTTTGTGTGTCCCTGTACACAAATCAGTGGTGGTATTTGCTCCATTTTATACAGGAAACATCCGATAATGGACATGAATAACATATTTCAATTTCATTAAGATTTGTGTACAGTAAGGGTATGGAAATATAGTTTATAGAAATGCCTCTTATAGAACACAATGCTTTGAAATACTTTTGTGTGTCCCTGTACACAAATCAGATGTGGTATTTACTCCACTTTTTACAGGAAATATCCGATAGTGAACTTGAATAACATATTTCAATTACATTAAGATTTGTGTACAGTAAGGGTATGGAAATATGGTTTATAAATATGCCTCTCATAGAACACAATGCTTTGAAATATTTTCGGGGGTCCCTGTACACAAACCAGTAGAGGTATAAACTCCTTTTTCAACAGGGAACATCCGATAGTAAACTTGTATAACATATTTCAATTTCATTAAGATTTTTGTACAGTAAGGGTATGAAAATATGGTTTATAGAAATGCCTCTCATAGAACACAATGCTTTGAAATATTTTCGGGGGTCCCTGTACACAAACCAGTAGAGGTATAAACTCCATTTTCAATAGGGAACATCCGATAGTAAACTTGAATAACATATATCAGTTTTAAAAGATTCCATAAATATTTACGGGAGTTAGAGCGCGGACAGACAGACAGACGGACAGACAGACAGACAGACAAACCCAAGTCAAACACTTTTCAACCTTGTTCGAAAGTGTTAATAAAATTATATCGCTTTCGAGACCGATAGATACAAACTCTATTGTCTAAAATTATCTATCTTTATAGTTTGCTTATTATTATTATTATTACTGTTAAAAGTTGATCCACTTATAACATTCACAGACTGTTCATTTTCCACTTCAAGTTCCAAACAAACAACGGCTATTCTACTCGAAGAGGTGGACGCTATCACTGAGATTATCCCTTTCCTAAAATATTATCTCGTACGGAACAATAATGGAAGACTTCACGTTGGATTATGAACTAGGCAAATAACAACGTCTAGACCGCCAAAAATAAATAATAGGAAAGCAGCACCCACATTCAGCGTAATCCTATTGGCTGATCATCTTAAGATGAATGCGTTCCCTTTCCAATATATAAGAGCTCTTCTCTCACATTTTTTTTTTTTTTTTTTTTTTTTATGAACTGAAGATGCTAAATGCTACCGAAACACCTATCTGCTTTCCTATCATTACTTTCTTCTATATTCAATAGAAGAAAGTATTGGATTCGTTAAAATTTTTGACCTCAGGTTTTTGATGGATATACACGTTATGAGAGCTGTAGAACACGATTTGACCATTTTTAGAAAATGTCTGTCTGTCTGTCTGTCTGTGTGTGTGTGTGAGGCAAAATTTTGTGGCAACTGTATCTCAGGAACTATTGCACAGAATTTCATATAAATTGGTATGTAGTTGCACCATGACATAAATTAGCGCCTATCAAATTTTGGTAAAAATTGTCTCACAGGTTGCGTTGCCATCCCGCTTTTTCTAAATTTTTAACATGTTGATACAGGATAAAATATTGTATAAATGAGCATAAAAAGAATTATTTTTTAGTAATGATTATGAAATTTTCAAGAATTATTTATAATAGAGATAGTCAACTGGAAAAATTTTTTTGTATGTGTAGGAGCCTCGCCACTCCCCCTGGGGGGGGAGTCCCCCCTCGTGGAGAATAAATTTTCAAGATGGGTATCTTTCGAAAGGTCTCGTCAGTAGCTTTAAAACGAATGGTTGAACTAGAAATCTGTGATAATTCAAAACAAAGTTATCGATAATTTTTACTTTTAACGAAAAAAAAAAAAAAAAAGATTTTTTTTCCCCTAATTTAAACGAAATTTAACCAAACTTGGTATTTAGTTGGCCCCTGACATAAACTGGTGCTGATTATATTTGGGGATCAATCGCTCAACAGGTTGCGCTGTGATCGTATTTTTTCTAAATTTCTTACATGGCAGTATAGGACAAAATTTCGTATAAATGTACATAATGAGAGTTATTCTTAACCTGTGATTGTAAAATTAATATAATTTGTTGATAATAGTAGTTAATTAGGAAAAAAATTGTGCATGTGAGGGCATCGCTTCCCCCCGGGGGGGGATAAATTTTCAAGATGGGTATCTTTCGAAACGTCTCGTCAATACCTTTAAAACGAATGGTTGAACTAGAAATATCTGGTGATTTAAAACAAAGTAATCGATTTTATTTACTTTTAACGAAAAAATAAAATCTTGGAAAAATCGTATTATTTTATTATTTTATTATTTTTTTTTTGTTACTGAGTGAATTTGTATAGGAAAATATAGAAGAAAGTCTTGTGGTGGCCACAACATACTAGTTTATTTGTGGCGTTGTAGACGTTGTTATTTGTTTTATATCTCTGATATTGATAAAATCCCAGCAGAATTGAAAATCTGTAATAGCGCTCATTAGACTCTAAACTAGGCCGACCAGATCAGAATACCTTTATAATAAAGAAGCATTAAAAATTGCTACAATTATCCAATTATGGATGTATTTTTTCATTCCTAATAAATAAGGACTAAAAATAAAACATTATAGATTAATAATTTATTTTCCACAATTTTTTTTAAACTTAAAAAAAAAAAAAAAAAAAAGTTATCCCCAGATAATGGGGACATTCCGTCGGCTTACTCTAATCGGAAAACAAACTGTAGTGCAATAAACATATTTCACAATTCGGAATTTATTTTTGCAAGAAGTTACTAAAAAATACGTTACTAACTTTTTGCTGTTTACGAAATCTTGTTACATTTGAATCTAAGCAGATTTTTGCTGTGTTTTAGAGATTCCAAAATAAGTTATATATTTTGCATTAAATTTTTGTATTTAAAAAAAAAAAAAAAAAACATCAATTTCAATTGAATTTTGCGCCGAATGTAAAGATTATTATTAATAGTAGTGTGCACGTGATTTGGCGAAAAAACTTGTTTTATACTTTACGGCTGAATTCATAATTCCCTCTTATGTCAATTTTCAATTTAATTTTAGTAGCTCGAATAACAATTATATAAATACTTTTTTGATTAGGAAACTTTTTTCCAGAAAAGTTTTTTTTTTTCTTTTCTTTTTTTTTTTTTTTTTTTTTTTTTTTTTCTTGCCAGTGAAAATATATTCATATTGCAGAACATTAGAAGACGTGGATAAAGGCGGCTTCACATATTACAACTCGGATAAAAGCTGGCACGAATAAAAAAAAAATGAAAATTTGGAATTTATGTCACTGAAAAGTGTGTATGAATTGGCCCAAAGTCCACAAAATTTTTTACACTTTTTTTTTTTTTTCGAAAATTATGCACCTAACTGGTACTACTGTTAGTTTTATTTTATAATACTAATCAATATTACCCTATCTTTAAGTTGATTTTTCTCAAATACTGTACTTTCGTGTTGAGTTATATTTCTTGCAGAGGTGCGATATGAGAAAAACATGGTCTAGTGAATAAAATTAAAAAGATTTCAGAAATTTAAACAACGGATACTGAGCATTCGTAACGGAAAAAATAAATCGATAAGAGTTTCTAAATTCAATAAATATACGAAATAATAATTTTCAAGAGAGACGCAGCGTGAAAAGAAGCGACGATACCCTGTTATTCATTCTAGGCTGTGGTAAAAATAATTCCCTTTAGACGGCGCTGCGTCGTCGTTGAAAGAAATCAGAAGAACTTAAATGTTTTTGTTTTAGATTTTGGCAAGAGCCAATAAAAGTTTTAATTTAGATTTTGATTCTTCGACTGCGTTCGAAGATTGAATATTTCGATCTCTCACTATGAGAGTTTTTTAGATTTGGAATAATGTTCCTTTAATTATTTTTTTTCTGTAAATAATGTATAAAATGTATATAGAATTTCCAGATTATAAATGTTCGCACACATTTAGAAACTTGAAATTTATTTCTTATAGTTATGAAAATATGATACATAATTTTTATATTAATAGGCTTATGATATACACACATCAATATATTACAAAGGATTCAGTTATAATTAATGTCATATAACGTCGTATGAAAGAGAAATATATAATCAAATTTATATCAATGTGCCCTATGAACATCGTAGAATAAACTAGAAAAACAATGTTACGAAACATTCAAAAATTATATGTGCCTATTACAAAACACACTAGATATTATTAACAGTTTAAGTGATAAAAGATTTTTAAAATTTCTCTTAATGTAATAAAAATGTCATACTTCTTTTTTATATTAATAGAATGCTGGTGTACAGAGATTTTTATATTTCAAAGCTTGAAGCAATGCTTAAATATAATGCATATTGCATAATGTCGTACGAAAGAGAAATTTATAATAGCATTTATTGCCGAAATGTCAGTGGAGTCCTCCATGTGGAAACTCAAAATAATTTTAGTTTTCTGTCTCTCAGTATGTTTGTCTCGCATGATAGCGGCCAAAAATTTCAAGTCATTGATTTGCACTTTGGTACACATGTTCCGGAGCTCGACGGAATCAGCTGTATCGCTTTAGATTTGTGTTTCATTTGTAGTTTGTGTACAGGGACACGCTTTTTAAATTTTTCTTATCATTACGGCATAAGGGATGAACTTGTATGTACAGCGATAGCGGCCGCAGAAATCACGCAACTAACTTGCAATTTAGTACACATGTTTATGAGCCGCACGCAGTTAGTGTATAGTTTTGGATGACTATTCCATTTGTAGTTCGTGTACAGGCACACACCAAAATTTTATTACGGCCTATGTGCCGAATTTGTATGCACCGAAATAGCGGCAGAAAAAAACCTCCAATTGACCCGTAAATTGGCACACACGTTCATACTCTTTATAGAAATAGCTGTATAATTTTTTATGTCCATATTGCTTATGGATTGTATACAGGGACACGCCGAAATTATTAGCATTACGGCATATGGGGTGAATTTCGTTTAAACTCATTTTAACATCATTAATTTGCAATCAACAAAATTAAATTAGTGAGATGCTTAAACGTATGTTTTCTGCAGAAAATATGTGCTCTTAGGCTTCCTAATTAATATACATGACCCTTCAAAAGTGTTCTGCTTATACCACGTAAACATCTAAATTACGCCAAATTTCGAACAATTGTTCATGAAAAATGTAGAATAAGCTGTGTACTTTTAACTGGTATATTACAATGTTTACGATTCGTTTACGGAGACACATAAAAATCTCGTGAGGCCTATTGACAAATTTTTTTTAAGCGCACTTTAATGCGTTTATGCTGCATTGACATGCGCGTAGCCAGGGGGATTGCCCTGGGTGCCCGGGCACCCCCCGTTCATGCACACCCAGGTTAGGGGCATTCCACCAATTTACTTGCCACTGGTAAGTAAAATACTAAGCAAGAGAAAAATATACCAAAAACTTCAATGTACATTCATAAAAACAGACTTTTGTTTGTAAGTTTCTTAGAAAAAAAAAAAAAAAAAAATTTGCGATATCTTCCCATTTTAGACATCTTGAAAGCGGAAAATGCCTTTCTATGTGTGTGTTTAGGTTGGGGGTCATTGGGTGTCGGTGCATCTGTTAACTATTTTCGTCCGGGTTTCACGTGAGAATGGCTGTACGCAATTCAACGACATTTGGCAAGAATTTAGGCCTGTACCTATCAAATTTTCCAAAATTCCCTCTCTGTTCCTTCCCTGGGGGTCGAAAGTCAAAAACTCGTTAGTAAGCATAACTCGGCTCCAAATTACTTTACAATGAAAAAACTGCACATGAAATTGCACATTAAAAACAGCCATGCGTCTTCTTCAGTATATAAAGAAAAAAAAAAAAAAAAACGTTTTTAGTTTCTTGCAACTTTTTTTTTTTTTTTTTTTTTGGGGGGGGGGGGCGTTATAAGGAGGCAAATTTGAGATCCCCTTTGAGCGCTAAATTCGTCCTGGGATATCTATGGAAGCTGCAGTCACAAATTTTAGTGCGTGGATTCTTTATGAGCATAACTAGGTTTTATGAAAATCCTCTCCTTTTCCTCCTAGGGGGTGGGTGGAGGGAAATAAACACATTTTAAAATTATCTCAGATTAATTTTTATGTGTGGTTTAATTATGCGTACCGAACGCGTACAACAAAGGGATTTTCTGAAATTTTACCTTCCCCCACCGCTTTTTAAAAGCGGGGGGGGGGGGCGCCTTGTCAAGAGTAACTATGCTCCAAATTATCTCAGATAAACGATATATTGATGTGTCGAATAGTTATACGTTCCCAATACACACACCAGAAAGGGATTTTTCGAAATTACTTTCTAACTTCCTGTAGAGAGGGGGGGGGGCAAAAAACACGCTTTTAAGCTTAAATATGCTCCAAATTATCTTAGAATGGTGAATTTTGGTGTGCGGTTGTTGTTTAAGTGTACGCAATATGGATTTTGGTGTAATTTCGTGAAACTTCTAACTTACCCGCGAGAGAGAGAGAAGGTGAATTGCGGGTAAATCGCTGCCGATGGCAATGGAAACCCGAATCCTCATATTGCGAGAGGAAAATAAACCTACCTAACGAAGTGGAAATAACTGAGGTTTCGTCTAATTTCGATAATTTTTTTTTTTTTTTCATTTTTGATTTTTTGAAATTCTATTAATAATGATATGGAAATTTGAGAATTCACTTAAATGTAGAGATCAGCGAAACGGCAAAGTTTGCTAGTATATATATTTACTGTATTTCTTGCTGCTCCTAAATACCAAATGCGGCAATGCTCTCTGAGCTGGTACATCAGAGGTGCCAAGTTTGAATAGAGCATTTCGGCCGCCTAGCTGTTTAAAGCTTTCCTCCTCCCCTCCCCGCCCCCCAAAAAACTTGCTCGAATATAAGCTAGGAACGTTGATAGTCCCCTCTCCGTAAGGAATACTTCACCCAAGTCGAGACACTAATGCAGTCGCAAAGAACTCACAATCGTATTTAATCCCAATATCGTGGAACTATGATATTGTATGATATTTCTCACTGAGATTGGACAAATGGGACCTGTTTATAAGGATGCGCAAAAGAAAATTCAAGCATTTTTTTTGTTTGTTGATGAAACATATCATTGCTTAATTTAATTTTTTAAGTTTTCTGAATGTATATTATAAGCGGAACGAACTTGAAATGATAATTGAAGTCGGTAAGCTTCAAAAAGTGGTGTGGATAAAAGTTCTCTGACATACTTAAAAAATGTTTTTAGTTTAATTACAGCCTAAAGCGTTCTAAGAATACAATTATACTCGTTAAATAAAGAGTTTTGCTGGGTGCAGTAAAACGCCACCCTTCTGAAAAATATATGCGCCCCCCCCCCCAAAAAAAAAAAAAAAAATCTACCCAAAAAATGTTGTAATGCAGCGCATCTTCCTTACTTTTAAGTGAATGTAAATTGAGTTTCTTTTAAGCTTATAGAAAACTGTCACTCAAATTAGGGCGAAAACTACTCACAACGGCTACACTGATAGGCTTGATCTGAATTCGAACCCGGCACCACCCGTCTACCAGCTTCGAAAGCAGAACCCCTCATTCACTTATAGTGCCTGGCACATGCGTTACCTTATGATGATTTTCTGCGCAATTTTATTTTAAGGAGTTTCTTTTGATATTTCCTTGCTATTTTATGCCATTTTTCATGCACTTCTGATGTATGGTGGTCATTTGGCATTCTGCTCAACTGTCATTCGACACCTTTTTTCTGCTTCGATACATTAACTTTACTTTGTGTTTATTTTCTGTGGGGATTTTGTTGGTGCGAGTTCCTTTCGTTGCTTCCCTCCAATCCTATGCAATGTTTATGAAGTATGCGCGATCGTCATTTGGCAATCCGTTCAGCTGATGATCAGAGACCAATCGGAGACAGAAATACTCTATCTGCGTTCATACCATTCCCTGCCTTAGATAATATCACCTTATGAGTTTATTTATTGCGATTTTCTTAAAATTTTCTTAAAATTCCCGCCCACCCACCCCCACCACCGCCAAGAGTAATAGTGGGCGAGTCGTATTAATCCTGGACGATAGGACCCATGCCCCAGCCCGCCCGGTTCCCGCTGTTCAATGTATTTTTCTAGTCAACTTTGTCCCCTTATTATTTCCGGTGTGAAACTTTTTTTTTTTTTTTTTTTTTTTTTTTTTTAACACACTTGACATTGTGAGTTTTTTTGCTTTTCTTCCCATGCTATTTCTATGGGGTTTTTAGCCTTTTTTTCCTCTCTTTTTCTACATTCTAAAGTGGCGGTGGTTCCCGCCCACCCACCCCCACCCTTATTCTTTGCAGCGTTGCATATTCGACGTTTGTCGTAAGTGGCGAGCTTTCCTGTTCTCTTCTTAACGCTTTTTTTTTTCCATAATTTGCCCCTTTCTTTATATAATTTCGCACAACACTCTCACTTCTTCCAATTCGGTGGCCAGGTTTACAATTGCTAAAGGTTTTACCACGCATAAAGTCGATTTTTATCCTCTCGTTTACTGTCAAAGTTTCCCTCTTGGCAACCTGAACAAAATCCGTAAATTTTGCACTCAAGCATTAAAACTGATTTTAGAGAACTTTAGCAACACGACTATATGTGTTTTAATTTAATTCCGGTGGATCTGTTAAATTTTAAACGCAAAATACAGAGTGCGTTTAATTTCGCGCAACAAACGAAAAACAGTGAAAAATAATAAAATGCATAAAACTCATTTACATAAGTTTGCATCAGCCTAAATATACGTGCTCAAAGCATCTTATTCAGTTGTTAGTCATATGCAATAACTGTAAGTCACATTCCTTCTTTTAAAATTTTAAAAATTCTGTTTCTGGTTATTGGAAAAGGTGCGTTTATATTCATGCAACGCACTGTATATTTTTTACTTCAACCGGATTAGTTTAAACAATATTAATTAAAAAAAAGTTATGTTATCTTTAACACTATAAAAAAATACGGAGCTGATTAAAAAAAAAAAAATGCATTTTCTTTATTTATTATAATTATAATAATAATTATCCTTATTGTACAAAAATATGAATATGTTTTTACGCGTGAAAAATGAAATGAAAATAAAATAAAATTGATGTCATTACAGCTTCACAATATTAAACATTTGTTTTTATTTATTTATTTATTTTTAACATCGGCTTTTTATTTTTATTTAATAATTTTAGGTTTTGAATTCAGTACTTACATTAAAATCAAAATTTTTAATTTCGATTGATTGTTTGGGATACGCATTCAAGTCAAATGGCTCTAATATGAATTTTATTAAGATGGTTTAATTAGTTTTTTGTTTTGTTTTGTTTTGTTAAATATCAACATTTTATTCTAAAATTTAACAGTCATAAACAAAAACTTACGTTTAGTACCAAAAAAAAAAAAAAAAAGAATCTCACTTCTGCTGTGAAGAGTGAGAATATGACAGAGGAAGAAGCAGCAAGAAATATTTCAGGATAACTAGGTAAAAGGAAATCTGTAATAGTCTAGAAAGTACTACTGTATTTCAACTAGACAGGTATCGTGCAGATGCTCAACAGACAGAGGTGAGAAAACAAGAAGAAACTGAAGAGAAACGGCATATTTGAATTCAAGCTGATGCCAAAACGTCATAAATGTTACAATTTATCAAGTATTGGAAGCTGCTAATTAGTTTTTAGGATACATTTAACCATGGTTCTACTTTTCATTATGCGTCTCAAAGTATTTTCAGCGTCAGCGCAGGAAAATTGGTAAATGTTTGTGGAAATTGTAGTGCTAAAAATTGCCTCAGAGCCTCACCTGCAATATTTTGTTACAATGGAAAATTTCATTTACCTCAAACTTCTGAACAATCAGAATCTTTGTAAATTTCTCTTAGATTCTTTAAATACTACTTCAACCCAAGTATCGTCGGATAGTTCTGCTAGTTGAATTATATCATTATTCATATATATATATATATATGTCTGTGCATGCAATAACATAATTCATTTATTATGTATATTTACCGACATATATATGAATACACATATATTAAAATACTCATACGCACGCTTACGTGTATACATATGCGTACTATGTATGTATATCTATGCTGAAAATTTAAAATTAAAATTTGATGGTTAAATATAGTGAATGGTTAAATATAGTGAATGTTATATAACGTCGTATGAAAGAGAATTTATAATCTCAATAACATTACTAAATGTGCTCTATAGTGTAACCACGTTTCCTACGCCTAGCATTGAGGACGAGTCGATTACCTTGGGGGTTTCCAAGTTGACCAACTGGTTTGAATTTAGTAAACATCCAGTCATTCGGTATTCCCTTATCGCTTACTTTCTCTCAACGAAAAGCTTCTCTCCCCTATTTTACTAGTGAACTCGTTGAATCCGCACTTGCGCAGAGGCTTCCATGTTCGCAAGAAATGTAGTTAAAGAGTATGAGCATTTTTGAATAATATAGAAAAACAACGTTATAAAACATTCAAAACTAAGGCTCCCTATATGATACGAGCTAGCATAGTGTCCATCATTTTCTGGCTCATCTGGGCTAACGTTGGCGGTAGAAAAAGTTAGGTTACCTGATTAGCGTTGTTATCGCCTTTAAACTTCTACACACATCATGTGAGCTGGAACTTCTTATCACGAAACAAACAAGTTGGCAATTTTAAGAATATCGCCAACATTCTCAAAACTGCAGCCCTTCACGTTAAAAGAAATGTAATTTTAAAGTTAATTTTAAAAGAATTTAAAAATAATAACTTAAAAAAACAGTACATTCATATTAAGTTTGTCAAAGGACTTTGAAAATAAAATGAAATAAGTCGAGAATAAGAGAGATCTTGCGCTACAAAGTTGTGCTCCTGCTCCGGGTATCCACGAGTTACATCTGCAGTTTATTATGCACTTTTTCCTTCTTTCTGGATTAGAAGAAAATATAAACAGGCGGTGCCCTTTTCTGGAGTTATTTGTGCAATTTATTGCCGAAAAATCACCAATAATAAATCGTCAGCCGGTCTTGTGAGCTAGAAAATGGCGGATGCGTCAGCCTATCAATGTAGGAGTTCTATTCAAAACCAATGTCAACCTACAACACAACATACTGGATACTGATAATATTTTCAGGTATAGAAGATTTTCCTTGACATAAAAATGCCATACATTAATTTTATATTAATTGGCTTTTAGTATAATGACATTATTTTATTTCCAAGCATTAATTAATGGTTAAACATATAAGGAATGTTACATAACGTCGCATGAAAGAGAAATTATAATAATTTTTATACCAATAAATGTGCTCTCAGAGCATCTGAGAATAATTTAGAAAAAAATGTTATATAACATTCAAAATCAAAGTCAGCTGACAACACAACATACTGAATATTGATAATATTTTCAGGCATAGAATATTTTACAAAATTGTTCTTGAAATGAAAATGTCATACATCATTTTTATATTAATATATTTCTGATATACAGAAATCATTATAATATTTCTAAGCATTAAGCAATGGTTAAAAATATAGTGAATGTTATATAACGCCGAATGAATGAGAAATTTGTAATCTCATTTACATTTATAAATATGCTCTAAGTGTATCTGAGAGTAATTTAGAAAAACAACGTTATTAAACATTCAAAATCAATGTCAGCCTGCAACCTAACATACTGTACATTGGTTATATTTTAACACTTTTTTAAAAATGAGAAAATAAAAACCGACTGAGATTTTTTTTTTTTTTAATAAATGCATGTAATTTTTTTTTTTAAATTTTTATTTATTTATTTATTTTTTTTTTTTGGGTGTGTGTCTGTTAACTCGTATGGCATTACTCTATGAATAAAAAAAAATGTTTCGGTTTTCTTTAAAATAGAAAATTATTTTACTGGAGATTTTTTTTTTTTTTTTTAATTTCAAGGGTGTTTTCTTACTACGCGGATCATATTTCAAAAAGTATTTCAGATATGAATTTAAAATATTTCCCAGCCATACATTCTGGCATAATGAATAAAATGAACTAAAAAAGAAGTTTTGTTAAATAGAAAAAATATATATAAGATTTTGGAAATCTAAAAATATAGGTATTTTCATATTTCATATTTAACTATTAATTAAAATCCACATTATTAAAATAATTAAAACCATTTAATTCATATTCTTAACGTGAATGTTTTGTTTCATTTAATGCAAAAATTATAGGGATAAAGGAAATTGTATTTCAGATATGATGAGCACAGTGAGAATGCACCTTTGAAAATAATAGACCACAGTTTTGCGATTTGAAGATTTAAGTTTCTAAAAATGGTAAATTAATATTGGCAAATTCAGAAGGTCTAATTTAAATAGAAGCAGAGTTCTGGAAATTTTCTAAATAATTCATTGGTTTCTCCGGCAAAACTACCTAGAAAATTCTATAAATCATTAACGATAATAAATAACTTTTGCGTGGGAACCGAAAAATCGTACAAAGAGAAAAAACAGAATTTTACAACTCTGATTGATATATATATATATATATATATATGTATGTATAAAACCTGCATACTAATTTGCAAATTTTCTATGTTGAAACATTTTTAAATTATGCTATATATATATATTTATTTACACGTACACACACTTAGATGCGGAGTTGGTATTAAGACCAAAGTTAGAGGTGTACGTGTACAACTATGCCATGACATTTGCATGTATAAATTTGGAACATTCTACGATCGATCAATTTTGAGCTAAGCGAAATACAAAATCTGTTTTGTCAATCGATTTTGTAGTATTTTCTTATATTTTTCATAATAAAATTAAAACAAATCATTAAATAGTTTTGTAACGATCATATTAACATTACGTGGTGCTACTTTTGATTTTCAGAAACTTATGTTGTTAGAAAGCGAAGTTATTTTTTAACGGGGTGTACAATGTATAAATTAAAAAAGAGAGAGAGACCAATATACTAAAAATACTTCAAAAATGCATTAATGCCGATCTCTAATTAAAATTAAAAAATAAAATAAAAAAATCTGATGTGGGCACCACATGACTTCCTTATATTCCTTTAGAAATATACATAATGTTAAAGAGCATTGTCATTGGACCTAAGACAGTTGGCTAAAATATTTAAAAATGCATTATCACCGTGTACTGAGCTTTTCTGAAAGTTTCACATGTCTACTAGTCGGTAAATTAGTTAAAAATCGATTGCAAAATTTGTACTGGTAACGCTGACGAAGACAGCAGGGACCCGAAACAGTTGGCTAAGAGTATTAAAAAAATGCATTTTCACCGTGTTCTGAACTATTCTAAAAGTTTCAAATGTGTAGCTAATCGGGAAAAAAGTTAAATAAATTTTCTGTAGAACCATATAAACGCTGCTGAACGCAGCACGTATCCAAAACAGTTGGCTAAAAATATTATTAAAATGTATTGTCAATGTGTTCTGAGCTTTTCTGAAAGTTTCAAATGTTTAGATAGTCGGGAAGTCAGTTAAAAATCGATTGCAAGATTTGTACTGGTAACGATGCCGAAGGCAGCAGGGACCTGAAACTGTTTGCTAAAAGTATTTACAAAATGCATTTTAACCGAATTCTGAAAGTTTCAAATGCCTAGCTAGTCGGCAAGTCAGGTAAAAATCGATTGCAAGATTTGTCCATTTATTTTCTTTCTACATGGATGTCAAAAAATTTCAGATGTGTTACATTCATTGAACAAACATGAATTTTGGATGAAAACGCACTGGCATGATTTTTACTTTTATTTATTTACTGAGATATTCAGCGATTCAAATTTGTTTAAACACTCGGTAACTGTACTAAGTGTTCAGAAAATCCATGAATGCCACTCCAAATTATTTTTAAAGATATGATTAAATTTAGTTTGCAAAAGAAAAATTTATCATGAAGAGGCATCTAAGAATGGTATATGAACAGGTATTCTTAAGCCTAATAATTTTACTAAAGACTGTTTTCCGATTTTAGCTTTTTTATTGAAGAATTTATATTATCAACTCCAGAATTTATAATCTCAACGTACATCTTCCACGGGATTTGAAATTGGTCTCCTAATACGGGTCACATGTAAATAGTCTGCCTATGTTTATTTCCAGTACGGATCCTGCTATTTCTCTGTATAGGGGGGTTGTTTCATGTTTCATTTTGTAACTAGACAGATAGTACCGCAGGTTTGCTTCATCGTCATTTCATTTTTCATGCTGAACTATAAGGCAAAAATTCCCTTTTTTTCTTCTCTCTTTTGGAAACTTCTTTATATACGGTAAAAAAAAAAAAAAAAAAAAAAAAGATTTTTAAAGCGGCAAGCCCCAGTAGTGAGTATAGGTTTTCTTCGGAAAGCTGGTTGACAGGAAATGCCGGATTCGAACTCTGGTCACATTCGTGGATCTTGTCAGCTATTTGAAAATTTCAGTGCTTTTTTCTGAAACTCGCATGAATGCAGGCTAAAATCCTTTAAAAAGATCGCCATGGAGAGCAAAATACTTTAGAACCCTCGAGAAAAAATCAATTGTACCTCCCATCCACCCACACTTAAAACGACAAATTTTAAGGCTTATTAATTGATTGAAAAAATATGTATATTTGAAATGTCAAATATAGCTTTAAATGTAAAATCTTAAACCATTTATTTTAGATGATAAAGAACAGTAAAAGCGAGTCCATCTTAGAAATTATTGGAAGAGCCTTGCCCTAGCTTCTTGAGCCCATATAGCTATGTCTTAAGGTATTCAACAAAACCTAACGAATATAATTTAATTTAACACTGGCTGTATATATTTTTAAATTATTACATTTGGCTTATACAACGTAGAGGTTCATAAAAAAATGAGTGTATAATATATTAATATATTATTGATATTTATGCATAAAATAAATAGATCCCTTAAGTCTTTTTTTTTCAATTTCGGTCCCTAAAATGCTTTAATTTTCAAAGGAGTTCTGCTAAATACCCTATGAGAGTAATTCAGTGCAGGAAACTATACATTTTGTATACTTTTCTACACTGCCAGTGTCCCCTTAAAGTACCTGTATCTATAATAGAACTCAATACTTTATAGTTCTTTCAAGTGTCCCTATACACATACCAATCGTGGTATTCCCTTTTCACAAGTGTAATATAATTCTAATAGAAAGGTTGAAACATCGCATTTCTGTTTGTAAATTTCAGTGCATTTCCTAAAAGAAGCTTAGTTTTACGCGTAGGGAAGAAGGGGACACAGTGGGACGATTTTCACTTATTTTATAATATTTTTTCTATTTAATTTAAAAGAGAAATCAAATTGAAAACAATATTTTTGTAAATTTTAACTATCGTGTACATTTTTTTAATAATTTTTACTTATTTTATTATTTAAGAAAATGTATAACTCTAAAAATGTACTCACGCTGCCCCATTGTGCCCCGCATTAGGGCGTAATAGAATAAGAAATGGGTACATTGGGATAATAAGTAAAACATATAGGAAATCAACATTATTATAACATATAATTATCAATAGTACCTGGATGTCCTAGTATACTCGATATCATTGTAAAAATCGTTCTTAGTGTAGATATTGCTTTGTTTTCAAATAATTCTAATTCTTATTTCTTTTTCTCCATAGTTTCCAAGTTACCACAAATAACTACTTTTTTGCAGATAAGGAAAATTCAAATTGAATTATCATATAAAATCTTTCAAGCAGTTTCCTAGATGATATTTCGGCTATATGTTGTTCGAGGAAATGACCAGAGCTGGCTAATTAAACAAAAAAAAAAAAAAAAAAAAAAAATCTGCCGTTTTATCTGAAACGGTTAGAGAGAGGGTTAACTGTCAGCGTTAACATTTCAGCTGATGAAGAAAATTCAGTTTCCGAAATCTTAAATATTTAACAAAATCGTTGTCCAGTTTACAAGCAAATCAAATTCCATCCATATTTTGCCACGATGGAGAGAGGATAATCACAGCAGCAACCGTGACCTTGCCTGGAATTGAGGATACATCTGACCGGTATCTCATAAAAAAAAAAAAAAAAAAAAAAAATCTTAATTCTATGTTTTTATTAAAATAGTTTGATTTATTTATGAGAAAACCAAGTTTCTGACATATTTTGCAATGGAGAGGAAAGAGTCAACAGTGAACGCGATTTTTCTTGAAGAAGAGTATAGTATGTTAGATTGGTTAGTCTTCCCAAAAAATCTTTTATTAAAATCCTAATATCCATTTCTTAGTAAACACAAAATTTTGGCATAGTTTTGAGCCGGCAGCTAATGGGTTAGCAGCAAATGAAAATTTTCGTTAAGATCCAATCGATCCCCCCCCTCCCCCCCAACCACCACAAAACCTTTAATCCACAAATCGTTATTTAACCCTTAACACCAATCATTCCTCAGTCAAAAAATCTATTTCCGAGTAAACCCAGTTTCACAACACAGAGTAAAGGTAACAGGAGACGAGAATTTTTCTAATATGAGAACGAGTCTAATCGATTTTTCATAACAAAACACTCTTAACCCCAAACTCTCAAATCATATTTTTTCCTAGTCACTTCAATTTTTGCCCTATTTTGCAACTGGTGGATAAAAGGTTAAGAACGAATGCAAAATTTCCTGAAAAAGAACATAAGCCTAAATAATTTTTCATCCGAAACAATATTAACCCCAAACGTTCAATGAAATCGTTATATCCATTTCAAAGTAAATTCAATTTCTGAGATTTTTGCAACTAATAGATAAATGATTCAGAGTGAACGCCAGTTTTTAAGGAAATGTGGATAACTATAACCGATATTTTACTCTAAAACAATTAATCCCAAACATTCATCGAAATCGTTACAACCATTTTCAAGAAAACCTAATTTCTGTGATATTTTGAGAACGGTAAATAAGGAGTTAACAGTAAACGCGAATTTTCCTAAATATAGAGTTAACTCTAATTGACCCCCCCCCCCCCCGCAAAAAACTTAAACCTATTCAAAGCCATTAGATCTTTTTCCGAGTAAACCAGATTTCTGCCATATGATGTAAGTAGTGGAAAAAATTGGTTAACGCCAAACATGAGTTTTCCTGAAGATGAGGATAAGTCCATTTAATTTAGTACCTCAAAAAAAAAAAAAAAAAAAAAAAACTTAACCCCAAACTTTTATAAAAAATCCTTGTAAACCCAGTTTCTGTCATATGGTGCAACCGGTGAGTAAAGGATTAGCATTTAACGTTAATTTTTCTGATGATGATGATAAGTCCAAACAAATTAACCCCTCCCCCCCCCAAAAAAAAAAAAATCTTTATTTTAAATTTTTATCAGATTATTTTTAGTCATTTTCATGTAAGCCCAAATTCTTGCATATATTGCAACCTTTGAATATAAGGTTTACATAGAACGTGAATTTTCTAAAATATGAGGATGAGCTCAATAGGTTGTCACCTCTAAAACCCATAACCCCAAATTTTCATGAAACTCGTTATATTCATATCTCAGTAAACACACTTTAGACTATAGTTGCAAGTGACACATAAAAGATTAATAGCGAGCATGAATTTTCATGAAGTTCAGGACAAGTCTTAACTTTTTTTTACCCCCAAAACCCCCTAACACCAAAATTTCATAAAAATTGCTGTATCCATTTCCGAGTAAACCCAATTTCTGCAATATGTTCAAAATTATCGATAAAGGGATAAACTGATAAAGGTACTCGAATAAAGTTACCGATAAAGGCAAATAACTTTTCCTGAAGATGAGGATGATTTTAGTCATTTTTTTACCCTCCTCCCGCCCTCCCCCCGAAAAAAATTCTAACCCTAACTTTTATCAAAACCATTTTATCAATTTTTGAGAAAGCCCAATTTTTTGACATACGTTGCAGATGGTCAATAAGTCAACAGCGAACTCGATATTTCCGGGAGATGAGGATGTGCCTAATCATTTCCCACCCCCTCTTTTTATTTAATAATTTTTTCCCCTGGCTCCAAATAAGCTCTAACCGAAAACATTCATAAAAATCGTTAAAGCCTTTTCCGAGATCCCAAAGACAAATGTATATCTGTGTGTATATATATATATATATATATATCAAATAAGACACGTGATTAAATCATTTAATATAAAAAATAGATCACATAAGGTGTGGATATTGAACACAGAAAATATGAAAGCAATTTCTAAATCATAAGACTTAAAGACAGTTAAAATAATTAAAACACATTTAAGAGTGTAAAAATTACTTGCAAAATATTTGCTAAATTGAAAACAATATAGTAATATACAATTAAACACCAAAGGATAAAAAAAGAAATACTTTTGAATGTTCATATAATTATGGAATGACATCCGATATCTACAGAAAAAAAATTATGTCATCGTTTTTTTCTGTCTTCCTCAAGTGATAGGTTTTAGTAATTTCATTTTGATATCACGAACGAGAGCCAAATATGTCGACTCGCCAATCGAAAATAAAATTGCATTCTAGCAAAAATCTTTTCATATTCATAGCAAAATTATTAAAAACAATTTGCTTAAATTACAAATCATTAAATGCTATTTAGCAATAATATGATAGTAATAGACTGTTAAATGCACGTTTTAGATTCCATTTAAATGGCATTGAAAATGTTTTATTTAAACAAACCTTCATTAAAATCCCTCTACATAAATAATTAAAATTTTGATACTCGAAAGTGTATTTACATGAATAATTTAGGCGCCAGTGCTCCCACTGCGATAGCAATTTTTTAAGATTTTTTTTCTCTGCAAGTAATTAAGATAAATATAATTTTTCATTTTCACATTAAATATTGAAACTTCTAGTTTCGTTGGTATTTTTTTCAAAAACTTTGGAATATAACTTCTATATATATATATATATATATATATTTCAATTATTCAAACAAAGATGTTTGTTTTTCTGCAAAACATCAGCAAAAAAAAAAAAAAAAAAAAAAAAAAAAAAAAACAGCAAAAGTAAGTCATTTGAGTACAGGGATTTAAAACAATGGATATCAAATAAAACAATTCTTTTCTTAAATTATAACAAACAGGGATAAAGAAAACTAATGTAAAAGGGTTTTGCAGTTTTTCAACATGTGTTCTACTGAATTAGGTGTCAAATCCTCCATTTTGGAAACATATATCTTCTAACAAAATATATTTTTATTAATTATTTAAACTACATGTGATTAGAAATTCACATTAAAATCCAAAATATGCTAAAATTCATAAATTTTCAGTGGTATTCATATATAGCGGCGTTTAATGGGTTAAGTCATAGTAGGATTGAGTCCCTTCGTTCTCCCATCCTTCACATAGTATCCCAAGAAGTATTTTTAAATCAAAAGTCAAAAAGTTTCACAAAATTTATTAATATTGTAAGAAAAGTTTCACACATGCACTTAAGAAAATGTAAGCTTTTAATGAATTTATTGCTCCAATCTACAAAAATAAAACTTGCCTAATTTTTCTAACAGGGGTGCAAAAAATAAATATGTCTGCAACCTTCCTGCAATATGAAATATGACAGTGACTAGTTTTTACAGTGTAACTTTATTAATTAACTAAACTATGCAATATTTTCCTAATTTTCAGTCAATAGAATCATTATAAAATACATTTGTTCCGCTGTAGACCGTGTTTTTTCAATGTACCCCCCCCCCCCTATGTTTTTCTATAAGATATTTACATTGACGGGGGGGGGATGGAATTCACATTTTTCTATTTCTTTGTCATGCAGAATTTGTAGAATAACTTTTCGAATTTACAAATCTATAAATCTACCAACTTCGTTGTTTCAGAGAAGTATTTTAGAAAACCAACGTTTGTAAATACAATCACTTTTTTACTGTAAGAGTGAAAATAGGGATTATAGATTTCTCCTTCATTATAGATTTAAAAATAGGGAAGGCCTTAGTGGGAAGTTTTTCTGAGGAGGGTCTGGCTCATATTCTCGTTAAGTAATATAAATAATAAAAAACGCGCAAAAGTCTGATTAGACAACTTATCACAAAACAGACCATATCAGTTGGATGGTTGTTTATATAAAACAAGCAGGCTATGCACGCTTCGCTGGTCATTATTTTTAAATAAATCACTATAATTAATGAATTCCCGAAATTGCATCAATTTTTAATATGTGAAAAAAAAAAAAAAATTCTGATGGGGAAAAATGTCGCACCGTGTCCCTACTATCATTGTCAGCGCAAGCCATTGTACGCTACGCTCGAGCATACATATTTCATGCATCAGCGTATACACTCGCGCACGGCACACGTGTTTATTCTCCCACCATTTCTGCCCCTCCTAAATATTTTACACTTTCAAAAATATCCGCAATCATTTTTTCGGGTTTTTAAAATGAATACTAATTTTCATCGTTCTTTCTGAATTTCTTGCCCCAGCGCCCGTCCTCGCCCCTTTTCCGCCCCTCATAAAAATTCTACACTTTCCAAAATATCGGCAATCGATTTATCCAGCCTTCAAATCTGATACTAATTTTTAACGCTGTAACTCTTATTTCTATATTTTTGCCCCTCCGCCCCTCCCCCCCCCCCGCTCCTGATAACTTTACACTTTCGAAAATTTCCTCATTAGACTTGCAGGTTTTTAAAACCTATCTGTACCAATTTTGACCAGTTTTTTTTTTTTTTTTTTGCCCCATAGCCGCCTCTTTTCCGCCCCACCTGGGTCGAAATTCTAAAGTTCCAAAAATAGGTTTTTAGACATTTACGTGAGCTAGAGGAAAAATCTCACACACATATATTTTTTTGTTGTTGTTTGTATGCTTGCCATGTATAGTATTATCTGAAATCACGTTTTACACCCCCTCCCCCCCACCTTTAAAGGCTCAATTTCTAAAACCCCAGATTCAGTATATAACAAATGCATTTGTGAGATTAGCCTAATATACAACTTTAGTTCGAATTCATTCATAATTTCAAAAGTTATCGTGTGTTGACAAATTAAGTGCTTGCTACTTGGATAAAAAATTCGGAGCGAATTGTTCAGTGAACACACCCAAGATATTTGAAGATAAATCTACTGTCCAACTTTGATTCGAATAAATTCAGTAATTCAAAAGTTATCGCGATAACAAATTTTATAGTGGTAGCGTTCAAGTGGCCGCAACTTAGAAAATATTGCAGAGAAATTTGCCCACCGAAATCATAGATATTTGAATGATAAATCTCTTTTTCAACTTTGGTTCGAATTAATTAAATATTTCAAAATTTATAGTAATAACATGTTTTCTAATGACTGTCACTTGGAAACAATATGACGGAGTAAGTTGTCTAACTATACAGAGACTAAATAGTAAAATTGGCACTAACGCAGTTTCACATTTTTATATCCCCCCCCCTTTTTTTTTTTTACTTTAAAATATATATATATATATATATTCCCCCATTTCTTGAAAAAAAAGTTATTACTTTCTGAATACTTAAAAATAAATAGAATAACGAAAAATAATAAACATGGATGGATGGTTTGATTTTACGTCGCACTAGTGCTGCGCAGATGGGCAATTGGCGACGGTCTGGGACACACCCCTAGAGGTGGTCCGGAGACATGCCATCACAATTTGATCCTCCACGGAAGAATGGCTCTCCCGCTTCGGTGACCCCCAGAGGTATAATTTTTGATGGGAACATGGAGGACATTGCGGCCACGACAGATTTTACGTGCACCAGCCACCATTAGTGTACACGACGGTCTTTGGCCGGCTCGAGTACCGAACCCGCAATCTTCCAATTACGAGGCCGGCGCTCTACCGACTGGGCTACCGCGGCCCAATAATAAACATGATTGCGTGATGAAGAATAATTATGTGTGATAAATAATATATGATAAAAAAATGAACAAAATAATAATAATAAGAGGAAAAGTCCGTATGTAGTTACAAAACTACAAGCAATAATCTCAGCACAAAGCTAGGTCAAAAATTATTGTAATAGGGACAATTTTTCCAAAACAAATTGACAAAGTGATCTATACTTTTTAATATATAACCAAAATTGTGATCCTTTTTTGCGTATCGGCGAAATTATTTTTTGGTACAATTTAAATGAGCATGGGCTGTGACCATCACAGAACTTCTTTCGGCATTATTCTATTATATACATTAATTGATCAGAAAGTTACAATAGAACAGAGTAGCAGCAAAAACATTTAAATATTTCACGGGAATCCACTTTTTTCATGTAACCTACAAATGAATACTTTTGCTTAAGTTCCATTAACAAAATATTTAATTCTATTTGTGATAATAAGAGGGGCTACATTTCTGGTGATGTGTTAGCTAGGTCAAAAATGATTGTAATAGTGACAATTTTTCCAAAGAAAATTCACAAATACATTTTAATATATGACCGAAATTGCGATCCTTTTTTTCATATCGGCTAAATTATTTTTTGGTACAATTTAAATGAGCATGGTATGTGACCCTAACAGAACTCCTTTCGGCATTATTATGATATATACATTGATTGGTCAGAAAGCTACAATAGAAAATAGTAGCAGCAAAAACATTTAGATTTTTCACGGAGATCCACTTTTTCATGTAACCTGCGTATGAATACTTTTACTTAAGTTCCTGGAAAAATATATATATATTGTCTTTCTCATAGTAAGGTGCGCAGCATTTCTGGTTATATGTACCACAATAAAAATATCACATCATATTTATGAGCCATGATGGAAACAAAAATAGCCCATTTTACATAATTTTAAAGGAGAAAAAGGGAGGTTTATAATTTTTTAGTAGAAATAAATAATTATCTCATCGAATACATGTTACTTTCAAATAAGTAAAAAGAAAAATTTAATTAAAAAAAAAAATCAGAAAATCAAAAGCTCCTTAATTTTAAAGCTTTTGCGATTAACTTTCCCATAACTCTAAATTTTGAAACATTTTATCTTTACCACTATGTTTTTCCCAGTTATCTTCTGTAAGCATAAATTTCAATAACTGTCAACGAAAAATCTATATATGTATTTCAACAAAAGCGTGTTTTCTTTGAAGGGGAAGGGGGAAGTGGGAAGTTACGTTTCTTTAGAATTAACATTGCGCCAAAATTAGTCAATTATTGTTGAAAGATTCGTGTGTATCTAAAAATGCTATAAAGGAAAGCTTTTGCTTCAGAATATAGGTGTAATTTTTCACCACGGCCCCTCCAAGAAAAAGAAAATTAAAAGTCAAATATATGCCTATTTTGAGAGTCGTTAAATTTCAGAAAACTAGAAGCATTTTTCCCCCCCCCAATTAACAGTGACATGATGCGGTGTAATTCGACTATTTGCCACAAATTTTTTATTTTGAAAACAGGTTGGTCGGTTGGTTGGTTGGGTTTTACGTCGCACTAGTGCTGCACAGATGGGAAATCGGCGGCGGTCTGGGACACACCCCTAGAGATGATCTGGAGACATGCCATCGCAATTTTGATCCTCCACGGAAGGGATGGCTCTCCCGCTTCGGTGACCCCCAGAGGTATAACTTTTGATGGGAACATGGTGGACATTGCGGCCACGACTGATTTTACGTGCACCAGCCACCATTAGTGTACACGACGGTCTCTGGCCGGCTCGAGTACCGAAACCGCAATCTTCCAAATACGAGTCCGGTACTCTACCGACTGGGCTACCGTGGCCCACTTTGGAAAATACAAACCAAAATAATTCAAATTTTCTGTATTTTAAGCAAATAATCACTTATTTGGAAATAAACTTTGGCAAAAGAACAATATCATGGGGACTGATTAATGTATGTCAGTATATCCCTGGAAGTTAATAACATAGGAATAGATTAGAGGCATCTACCGCCCCCTCCCGCATCCATCATTATAGGTCACTGTTCCTCATTTACTTCAAAAAAAGGGCAACGTGACCTTCTAAGACAAAGATTTCCCCCGAGAGGGGTGAAAAGCTTATTGAGTGGCAATTGAAATACAGTACTAGATATGCACATTGCATTTTTTTTTTTATCTTGGGGAAAAAAAAAAAAAAAAAAAAAACATTTGTATAGCTTTGAATCTTTGAGTGATTCCACGCCATACAGCTGAAATACCGCTAGCACGTGGAAGAATAGCACCCCTAAAATGGCATCTAAAATGAAACAGCAGAGGGTTTTTTTTTTTTTTTTTTTTTTTTTTTAATTATCTCATATTGCAATATTTTAACTCATATTTTGACAATCGTTAAATAGTCTTGCATTTTAGAAATCTACAGTGAAAATATTACGTAATTGAGCAGTTTGCCTGATTATAAGCAGCATTTTTTCTTAATGAACAGTGATATGATATTGTGAAATTCTACTATTTGCATTGGTTTATTAATTTCGGGTTTGAATTGGCGAATGCAAGGCAGTACACCTTTTGCTTTCAAACAATCAATATCTCTTGTTTACTGGTTTAAAAAACAACTGCCCTTGTTTGCTTTCCTTCTCTCTCTGCCTTATAGATCATATGAGGACCATTGTAAGTGTTTGCTTGAAAATTCATGTTTTTAACATAAGAATAAAAAACTGTTTCTTTTGCAAGTGACTTCTATTATTTATGTCAAGTGACACTCTTTTTAGAGAACTGCTATGGACTTCCAGCCTGGTTATTGTGGTAAGCAATGTACTTGATGGATTCACTAATTTCACGGACAATAGTAAACTACTTTACAAGACTTACTACTTCACACCATATTTTCCTACATTTACTGTAGACATATCGTAATGAAATTGAAATATGTTATTAAAGTTTACTATAGGTTGATTCCTGCATAAAATGGAGGAAGTATCACCATCGGTTTATGTACAGGGACACTCAAATGTATTCCAAAGCATTGCGTTCTATGAGAGATATTTCTATAAACCAAATTTTAATAACTTTACTTTCCACGAAGTTTTTGGAAATTGAAATATGGTATTTATATGCACAAAAGAATGCTTTGCACAGAATATAGCATGATCAGCATTAGATTAACAGGGTGGCACAAAAATATCCAGTTACATTAAGAGCTATTAAAAAAAATGGCTAGAATTGTACTTTCGTTTAAGTTAAACGTTTTTAACACACTATAACATTTTTTAAGGGTGAATATGATTTCAGTTTTGTGTATCTGAATGTCAGCCTGTTTGTCTGCCTGTCTGTCTGTCCGAGCTCTAAATCTCATAAATATTTATGGAATTTCTTCAAATGGATATATGTTATTCAAGTTCACTATCGGATGTTCCCTATTTAAAATGGAGTTTATACCTCTACTGGATTGTGTATAGGGACATCCCGAAGCATTTCAAAGCATTGTGCTCTATCAGAGGTATTTCTATTGGTTTCACTGCAGACATATCTCAATTAAATTGAAATATGTTATTCAAGTTCACCACTGAATGTTTACTGTATAAAATGGCGGAAATACCACCACCGATTTATGTACAGGGACACTTAAAAGTATTCCAAAGCATTGCGTTCTATGAGAGATATTTCCATAAATCAAATTTTAATAACTTTACTTTGGGAAATTGAAATATGTTATTTATATGTAGAAAAAGAATGCTTTGCATAGAATATAGCATGATTAGCATTAGGTTTACAAGGTGACACAAAAATATCCATTTATATTAAGAACTATTGATAAAACAATTCTAGAATTGCACTTTCGTTTACATTAAGCGTTTTTAACACTTTCTAACATTTTAAAGTGTGAATATGATTTCAGTTTGTGTATCTGTCCATCTGTCTGTCCGTCTGTCTGTCCACGCTCTAACACCTGTAAATATTTATGAAATTTCTCGAAACTGATATATTTTATTGATGTTCACTATCGGATGTTAAATATTGAAAATGGAGTGAATATCTCTTCAGGTTTGTGTACAAGGACACCCAAAAGCTTTCAAAAGCATTGTGTTCTATGAGTGTTATTTTTATAAATATTTTCCCTATACAATATTCCCCATTTAAAATGACATTAATAGGTCCTGTACAACTAGTTTGTTTACAGGGACAACAACAACAACAAAAAAAAAAATGCCAATGCATTACGGTTTAGGACAGAATTTTTTGAAAGTTATATTTAAAAGTCTTTCTACTGTAAAAATCATAAAAATATTGAAATGTATTGTTAATATTCTAAAATAATGTTTTGTATAGAATATGATATGATTAACTTTCTGATTTAAAGGGCTACACTAAAATATTCAGAGATATCAAAAGCTGTAATTAGAATTTAATGACTGCATTTTATTTTGCGTTAAGCCTTTTTAACTCTTTCCAAAATGCCTGAGAGTAATTTTATAATCAAAGTCTATCTGTATATTTTTCAGTCCTTCTGTCTGTTGTGTGATAACGTAGGCAAAGAATATTAAAAGTTATTCGATACAACAATTACGTACAGTTGGAAAGTGTTACTAATCAATGGGTACTACATGATTTTTCTTTCTTGTTTAAGTCTTAACGTGTTTTTAATTTCTGTACCTATGTGCCCGAATCTCCATTTGTCTATCTGTCCGTGTACCGTACTTAGCGTCCGGAAATATTTTCTGAATTTTTAAAAAAATATATATGTTGTTCATTTTCACTATTGAATGTTCCGAAATTAAAAGGGCATTAATAGGTACTGTACAACATGTTTAAGTACAGGAACGCGCAAAAAATGCCAATGCGTTGCATTTTAGGACATACATTTTTATAATTTACATTTAAAGAACTTTCATACTGTACTTTCAACTGTAAAATCATAAAGAAATTTGCATTTATTGTTAATTTGCTAAAATAATGTTTTGTATAAAATTTGATTTTGTTAACCTTCAAATTTACAGGGCTACACTGAAATTTTCGGATAGATTAAGGGCTGGAATTACAATCGAAGGGCGACGGTTTCTTTTGTGCTAAGCATTTTTAACACTTTCAAAGAATGTTTAAGAATGATTAGGAATTCATTTAGTCTGTCTGCGCCTTTCAGAACTACAGTTTGTTTGTTGTGTGATAACGTAGGTACAGAACTTTCAAAGTTATAAGATACAACAATTACGTGCAGTTGGAAAGTGTTAATAATCATTGCGTAATGCATGATCTTTCGTTCTTTTTTTATAGTTTATAAAATACTTAATACCACATAACTATTTCAAGATAAAATGTTGTATAACTCTATGTGTAACTCTGCCTTTAACAGTGTGTGTAACTCTTCCTTTTTATTAACAGTGTGTGTAACTTTGTGTGTAACTCTGCTGTTTGTTAACAGTGTGTAACTCTTCTTTTTTTTAACAGTGTGTGTGTAATTCTGTGTGTATTGCTGAACTTTTCTAACAGTGTACGTAACACTGTGTGTGCAACCCTGTATTCAATTACCAGTGTGTGTGTAGCTCTTCTTTCTTATTAACAGTGTGTGTAACTCCATGTGTAATTTTGTTTTTTATTAACAGTTTTTTTTAACATTGTGTGTGTAACATTGTGTGTATCGCTGATTTTTAGCAAACAGCTTGTGTAATTTTACTTATGTGTAACTAACAGTGTGTGTAACCTTGTACGTAATTAAAAGTGTGTGTGCAACTCTGCCTTCTTATTAACTCTGTGTGTGTAACTCTGTGTGTAACTCTTTATTATCAGTGCCTTTTTATTAACAGTGCATGTAACTTTGAGTATAATTCTGCCTTTTTATAAGCAGTGTGTGCAATTCAATGTTCAATTCTTTTTTTTTTTTTTTTGAACAATGTGTGTAACTCTGTGTGTATCACTCATTTTTTGCTAAAGGTGTGTGTAACTATGTGCAACTAACAGTGTGTGTGTAGCTCTGTATATAATTACAGTGGCTGTGTAACTCACTGTGTAACAATGCCTTCTTTTTAACTGTGTGTGCGTGTAAGCCCGCCTTTTTATTAACAGTGTATGTAACTGTATAATTCCGCCTTTTTATTAACAGTGTGTGTAACTCCGTATGTAAATCTCTTCTTTTTTTGACATGTGTGTAACGCTGTGTGTACAGCTAATTTTTTGCTAACAGTGTGTATGTAGCTCTGTGTGTAACTCTGAATTTTTATTAACATTTTGTGTGTAATTGAGTGTGTAACTTTGCCTTTTTATAACAGAGAGTGTAACTCCGTGTTTAACTCTTCTTTTCTGAGCAGCGTATGTGTAACTCTGATTCCATGAATATTTACGGGAGATAGAACACGGACAGACAGACAGACAAACCTAAGTCATTAACCCTTTTCAACTTTGTTAGAAAGTGTTAAAAACATTTAGAAACTGATAAAAACGCTTATTGTAAACGAAAATGCAATTCAAGCAATTTTCCAACAATACCTCTTAATGTATCTAAATATTTTTGTGTGGCCCTGTAAATATAATGCTAATAATATTGTATTTTATGGAAGGCATTCTTTTGTGCATATGAATAATATATAAATATTTTTTTTTACGACTTGTGTATAGTAAAATCATTAAAATTTGGTGCTTAGAAATACCTTCCATAGAACGCAATGCTTTTAAATACTTTCGGATGTCCCTGTATACAAACCAGTGATGGTATTTACTTCAATTTACATGGGGAACATCGGCAGTGGACTTAAATGATATATTTCAACTTCATTAAAATTTGTTTAAATTAAACGTATCAAAATACGGTTTATAGAAATATCTATCATGGAACACAGTGCTTTGGAAAATTTTGGGTGTCCCTGTAGACAAATCAGAAGAAAAATTCCCTCCATTTTCAATAGGGAACATCCGATAGTGAACTTGAGTACGATATATCAGCTTCAAGAAATTCCATGAAAATTTACAGGAGTTCAACTGCGGACAGACAGACAAACCGAAGTCATTGACACTTTTCAACCTTGCTGGAAAGTGTTAATAAAAGAACGAAAAATCATGCAGTACGCACTGGTTATTAATACTCTCCAATTGTACGTGCTTGTTGTATCGTATAACTTTCAATATTCTTTGCCTGCATTATCAAACAAAGGAGAGAAGCAGAGAAAAATATACAGATTGACTAATTCAATTTAAAACCGCTCTCAGACATCGTTGAAGAACGTTAAAAAGGCTTAATGCAAAAAAAAAAAATCCAGCCGTTATATTATAATTGCTGCCCTAAATGTATTTGAATGTTTTAGTGTAGTCCTGTAAATCTGAAGGTTGATCATATCATATTCTACACAAAACATTATTTTAGAATATTAAAATACATTTCAGTTTATTTATGATTTTTAAAGTAGAAAGTTATTTAGATGTGATTTATAAAAATGTCTGTCCTAAAACGCAAAGCATTGGAAGTTTCCTGTACACAAACACGTTGTGTAGGACATATTAATGGCATTTTTAATAGGAAACATTCCATAGTGAACTTTAATAACATATATCAATTTTTCAAAATTCTGAAAATATTTAAGAACTCTCAGGACGACAGCCAGATAGAAAGACAGACAATCGGACAGAAAAATAACCAAATTAAAATCATATTCGCGCTTAGAAATTGTTAGAAAGTGTTAAAAATGCTTATCGTAAAAGAAAATGCAATTACAGCAAATTTTTATTAAAAGCTCATAATGTAACTTAATATTTTTATGTGGCCCTGTAAGATTAATATTAATCATACTGTATTTAAAAAAGCATTCCTTTTTGCATATGAATAACATATTTCAATTTCATTAAGCTTTGTGCAAAGTAAAGTTATAAAAATTTGGTTTGCAGAAATACCTCTCATACAACGCAATACTTGCAAGTCTCCCTGTACACAAACCAGTGGTAATATTTTCTCCATTTCACATAAGAAACATCCGATAGCGGATTTGAATAACATATTTCAATTTCATTAAGATATGTGTAAAGTAACGGTATTAAAATATGGTTTATAGAAATGCCTCTCATAGAAAAAAAAAATAGTTTGCAGTACTTTCCGATGCCCCTGTACACAAACCAGTAGAGGTATTCACTCCATTTTTAATAGGGGACATCCGATAGTGAACTTGAAAAACATATATTAGTTGCAAGATATTCCATAAATATTTACCGGAGTTAGAACGCCGAAAGACAGACACAGGGGCGGACAAACGGATACACAGATACACAAATTGAAATTATATTCACACTTAAAAATTGTTAGAAAATGTTAAAAACGTTTAATGTAAACGAAAGTGCAATTCCAGCAAACTTTTCTTAATAGCTCTTTATGTATCTGAATATTTTTTTTGTTGCTCTGTAAAACTAATACTAAACATACTATATTCTATAGAAAGCAGTCTTTTGTGCATATGAATAACACATTTCAGTTTCATTAAGCTTTGTGGAAAGTAAAGTTATCAAAATTTGTTTTATAGAAATACTTCTCATATAACGCAATGCTTTGGTATGCTTTCAAGTGTCTCTGTGCCCAAACCAGTGGTGGTATTTACTCCATTTAATATATGAAACATACGATAGTGAACTTGAATGACATTTCTCAATTTCATTAAGGTTTGTGTACAGTAAAGGTATTAAAATAAGGTTTATAGAAATATCTCTCATAGAACACAATGCTTTGTAAAAGGCTTCACAGAGGCTACACAAACCAGTAGAGATACTAACTCCTTTTTCAATAGGGAACATCCGATAATGAACTTAAATACCATATATCAGTTTCAAGAAATTACATAAATATTTACTGGAGTTAGAGCGCATACAGACGAACAGACAGATACTTAAATTGAAATCATATTCACAGATGAAAATTGTTAGACAATGTTAAAAACGCTTAATGTAAACGAAATTGCAGTTCTAGCAAATTTTTATTAACAGCTCTTAATGTAACTGGATATTTTTGTGTGGCCCTGTAAATCTAATGCTAATCATGCTATATTCTATACAAAGCATTCTTTTGTGCGTATGACTAACATATTTCAAATTCATTAAACTTTGTGGAAAGTAAAGTTATTAAAATTTGGTTTATAGAAATACCTCTCATAGAACGCAATGCTTTGGAGTACTTTCGAGTGTCCCTGTGTACAATCTAGTGGTGATATTTATTCCATTTTATATATGAAACATCCGATAGTGAACTTGAATAACATGATCCAATTTCACTAAGATTTGCATACAATTAAGGTATTAAATATGGCTTACAGCAATACCTCTCATAGAACGCTGTGCTTTGAAATACTTTCAGGTGTCCCTACAGGAGTTAGAACGCGGACAGACAGACGGACAGAGGGACAGGCAAGCCTAAGTCACTTTTAAACCTTGTTGGAAAGTGTTGAAAAGGAAAAAATGTTTAAACTTCCCTTAATATATCAACTGTAAAACTCTCCGCATTTAAGGGATAAAATTTGTCGCATTTAGGAAAATGGTGTAAACATACCCTTGAATGCGATAAAAATTTTAAACCCCTCTTTTAAAAAAAATGTAGTATTTTTTTTTTTTTAATTTTCTTCTGGTAGGTGTAAAGGGTATTCAAGTACATGATGTAACAGTGGTTATTTGACCTTGAAAGATGAAAGGATAAAATTACAGTTACTATTTGAAAATATTTCATCGCAATTATGAAAAGATGGGGGAAAGCCATAATGAACAATGTTTATAGCAAAAGAAAATTCTACTAAAAAAAACCTTTAAAATTTAATGAAAAGTTTCGCGAACCATTCTTGAAATGTGTATGTTCCATTATGATTTATAAGTTTGTGATTTAAGCATTTAGATTTTCAGTAGAAGAGCTTTGTCTCATTTATGGGTTATCGCATTTAGGCACAATGACCTTATGTCAAAATATTGCGATT
>CAWVNO010000230.1:0-26710 GCA_963930645.1 Salticus scenicus
TGAACATGTATCAGGTCAAAATTCAGGAAAACAAAGAAAACATGAAAACAAACATGGAAATCGCAATCGATCACATCAAGGAAGAAGAAGAAATATCCATAACCATCAGGATAAGGATGATAATGAAGAATCAGAAAAAAATATGCAGAGACCAGAGAAATATAAAGATACACCTGGAAAACGCAGAAAAATTCGCAATGGAAACGAAAAACATAACAAAGTTAAAACAGATTCGGATGAAGAAACAGGACACAATTCAGGAAATTTAGAAAAAGAAGGAAACGGTGTAGGCAACGGAGAAAGTCCTCATAAAAGTAGTAAATTTCATGGACATGACCATAATGATGAATTTGATAATGCACGATCAGGACCAAATTCAGGAAGACAAGGAAATGGTAGAAAAGAACCAGGAAAACACAAAACTTCTCACGTTGGAAATGAAAGGTCTGGTCATAAAAATCAGGGTAATGGTGATGATGATGATGATGATGATGATGATGATGATGATGATGATGATGATGATGAACATGTATCAGGTCAAAATTCAGGAAAACAAAGAAAATATGAAAACAAACATGGAAATCGCAATGGATCACATCAAGGAAGAAGAAGAAATAGCCATAACCATCAGGATAAGGATGATAATGAAGAATCAGAAACAAATATGCAGAGACCAGAGAAAAATAAAGATACACCTGGAAAACGCAGAAAAATTCGCAATGGAAACGAAAAACATAACAAAGTTAAAACAGATTCGGATGAAGAAACAGGACACAATTCAGGAAATTTAGAAAAAGAAGGAAACGGTGTAGGCAACGGAGAAAGTCCTCATAAAAGTAGTAAATTTCATGGACATGACCATAATGATGAATTTGATAATGCACGATCAGGACCAAATTCAGGAAGACAAGGAAATGGTAGAAAAGAACCAGGAAAACACAAAACTTCTCACGTTGGAAATGAAAGGTCTGGTCATAAAAATCAGGGTAATGGTGATGATGATGATGATGTCGATGATGATGATGAACATGTATCAGGTCAAAATTCAGGAAAACAAAGAAAATATGAAAACAAACATGGAAATCGCAATCGATCACATCAAGGAAGAAGAAGAAATAGCCATAACCATCAGGATAAGGATGATAATGAAGAATCAGAAACAAATATGCAGAGACCAGAGAAAAATAAAGATACACCTGGAAAACGCAGAAAAATTCGCAATGGAAACGAAAAACATAACAAAGTTAAAACAGATTCGGATGAAGAAACAGGACACAATTCAGGAAATTTAGAAAAAGAAGGAAACGGTGTAGGCAACGGAGAAAGTCCTCATAAAAGTAGTAAATTTCATGGACATGACCATAATGATGAATTTGATAATGCACGATCAGGACCAAATTCAGGAAGACAAGGAAATGGTAGAAAAGAACCAGGAAAACACAAAACTTCTCACGTTGGAAATGAAAGGTCTGATCATAAAAATCAGGGTAATGGTGATGATGATGATGATGATGATGAACATGTATCAGGTCAAAATTCAGGAAAACAAAGAAAATATGAAAACAAACATGGAAATCGCAATCGATCACATCAAGGAAGAAGAAGAAATAGCCATAACCATCAGGATAAGGATGATAATGAAGAATCAGAAACAAATATGAAGAGACCAGAGAAAAATAAAGATACACCTGGAAAACGCAGAAAAATTCGCAATGGAAACGAAAAACATAACAAAGTTAAAACAGATTCGGATGAAGAAACAGGACACAATTCAGGAAATTTAGAAAAAGAAGGAAACGGTGTAGGCAACGGAGAAAGTCCTCATAAAAGTAGTAAATTTCATGGACATGACCATAATGATGAATTTGATAATGCACGATCAGGACCAAATTCAGGAAGACAAGGAAATGGTAGAAAAGAACCAGGAAAACACGAAACTTCTCACGTTGGAAATGAAAGGTCTGGTCATAAAAATCAGGGTAATGGTGATGATGATGATGATGATGAACATGTATCAGGTCAAAATTCAGGAAAACAAAAAAAACATGAAAACAAACATGGAAATCGCAATCGATCACATCAAGGAAGAAGAAGAAATAGCCATAACCATCAGGATAAGGATGATAATGAAGAATCAGAAAAAAATATGCAGAGACCAGAGAAATATAAAGATACACCTGGAAAACGCAGAAAAATTCGCAATGGAAACGAAAAACATAACAAAGTTAAAACAGATTCGGATGAAGAAACAGGACACAATTCAGGAAATTTAGAAAAAGAAGGAAACGGTGTAGGCAACAGAGAAAGTCCTCATAAAAGTAGTAAATTTCATGGACATGACCATAATGATGAATTTGATAATGCACGATCAGGACCAAATTCAGGAAGACAAGGAAATGGAAGAAAAGAACCAGGAAAACACAAAACTTCTCACGTTGGAAATGAAAGGTCTGATCATAAAAATCAGGGTAATGGTGATGATGATGATGATGATGAACATGTATCAGGTCAAAATTCAGGAAAACAAAGAAAACATGAAAACAAACATGGAAATCGCAATCGATCACATCAAGGAAGAAGAAGAAATAGCCATAACCATCAGGATAAGGATGATAATGAAGAATCAGAAAAAAATATGCAGAGACCAGAGAAATATAAAGATACACCTGGAAAACGCAGAAAAATTCGCAATGGAAACGAAAAACATAACAAAGTTAAAACAGATTCGGATGAAGAAACAGGACACAATTCAGGAAATTTAGAAAAAGAAGGAAACGGTGTAGGCAACAGAGAAAGTCCTCATAAAAGTAGTAAATTTCATGGACATGACCATAATGATGAATTTGATAATGCACGATCAGGACCAAATTCAGGAAGACAAGGAAATGGAAGAAAAGAACCAGGAAAACACAAAACTTCTCACGTTGGAAATGAAAGGTCTGATCATAAAAATCAGGGTAATGATGATGATGATGATGATGATGAACATGTATCAGGTCAAAATTCAGGAAAACAAAGAAAATATGAAAACAAACATGGAAATCGCAATCGATCACATCAAGGAAGAAGAAGAAATAGCCATAACCATCAGGATAAGGATGATAATGAAGAATCAGAAACAAATATGCAGAGACCAGAGAAAAATAAAGATACACCTGGAAAACGCAGAAAAATTCGCAATGGAAACGAAAAACATAACAAAGTTAAAACAGATTCGGATGAAGAAACAGGACACAATTCACGAAATTTAGAAAAAGAAGGAAACGGTGTAGGCAACGGAGAAAGTCCTCATAAAAGTAGTAAATTTCATGGACATGATCATAATGATGAATTTGATAATGCACGATCAGGACCAAATTCAGGAAGACAAGGAAATGGTAGAAAAGAACCAGGAAAACACAAAACTTCTCACGTTGGAAATGAAAGGACTGGTCATAAAAATCAGGGTAATGGTGATGATGATGATGATGTCGATGATGATGATGAACATGTATCAGGTCAAAATTCAGGAAAACAAAGAAAACATGAAAACAAACATGGAAATCGCAATCGATCACATCAAGGAAGAAGAAGAAATAGCCATAACCATCAGGATAAGGATGATAATGAAGAATCAGAAAAAAATATGCAGAGACCAGAGAAAAATAAAGATACACCTGGAAAACGCAGAAAAATTCGCAATGGAAACGAAAAACATAACAAAGTTAAAACAGATTCGGATGAAGAAACAGGACACAATTCAGGAAATTTAGAAAAAGAAGGAAACGGTGTAGGCAACGGAGAAAGTCCTCATAAAAGTAGTAAATTTCATGGACATGACCATAATGATGAATTTGATAATGCACGATCAGGACCAAATTCAGGAAGACAAGGAAATGGTAGAAAAGAACCAGGAAAACACAAAACTTCTCACGTTGGAAATGAAAGGTCTGATCATAAAAATCAGGGTAATGGTGATGATGATGATGATGATGAACATGTATCAGGTCAAAATTCAGGAAAACAAAGAAAATATGAAAACAAACATGGAAATCGCAATCGATCACATCAAGGAAGAAGAAGAAATAGCCATAACCATCAGGATAAGGATGATAATGAAGAATCAGAAACAAATATGAAGAGACCAGAGAAAAATAAAGATACACCTGGAAAACGCAGAAAAATTCGCAATGGAAACGAAAAACATAACAAAGTTAAAACAGATTCGGATGAAGAAACAGGACACAATTCAGGAAATTTAGAAAAAGAAGGAAACGGTGTAGGCAACGGAGAAAGTCCTCATAAAAGTAGTAAATTTCATGGACATGACCATAATGATGAATTTGATAATGCACGATCAGGACCAAATTCAGGAAGACAAGGAAATGGTAGAAAAGAACCAGGAAAACACAAAACTTCTCACGTTGGAAATGAAAGGTCTGATCATAAAAATCAGGGTAATGGTGATGATGATGATGATGATGAACATGTATCAGGTCAAAATTCAGGAAAACAAAGAAAATATGAAAACAAACATGGAAATCGCAATCGATCACATCAAGGAAGAAGAAGAAATAGCCATAACCATCAGGATAAGGATGATAATGAAGAATCAGAAACAAATATGCAGAGACCAGCGAAAAATAAAGATACACCTGGAAAACGCAGAAAAATTCGCAATGGAAACGAAAAACATAACAAAGTTAAAACAGATTCGGATGAAGAAACAGGACACAATTCAGGAAATTTAGAAAAAGAAGGAAACGGTGTAGGCAACGGAGAAAGTCCTCATAAAAGCAGTAAATTACATGGCCATGACCATAATGATGAGGTTCATAATGCACGATCAGGACCAAATTCAGGAAGAAAAGGAAATGATGGAAAAGAACCAGGAAAACACAAAACTTCTCACGTTGGAAATGAAAGGTCTGGTCATGAAAATCAGGGTAATGGTGATGATGATGATGATGATGATGAACATGTATCAGGTCAAAATTCAGGAAAACGAAGAAAACATGAAAACAAACATGGAAATCGCAATCGATCACATCAAGGAAGAAGAAGAAATAGCCATAACCATCAGGATAAGGATGATAATGAAGAATCAGAAACAAATATGGAGAGAGCAGAGAAAAATAAAGATACACCTGGAAAACGCAGAAAAATTCGCAATGGAAACGAAAAACATATCAAAGTTAAAACAGATTCGTATGAAGAAACAGGACACAATTCAGGAAATTTAGAAAAAGAAGGAAACGGTGAAAGTCCTCATAAAAGAAGTAAATTTCATGGCCATGACCATAATGATGAATTTCATAATGCACGATCAGGACGAAATTCAGGAAGACAAGGAAATGGTGGAAAAGAACCAGGAAAAGGCAAAACTTCTCACGTTAGAAACGAAAGGTCCGGTCACGAAAATCAGGGAAATGGTGATGATGATGATGATGATGATGAACATGTATCAGGTCAAAATTCAAGAAAACCAAGAAAACATGAAAACAAACTTGGAAAACGCAATCGATCACATCAAGGAAGAAGAAGAAATAGCCATAACCCTCAGGATAAGGATGATAATGAAGAATCAGAAACAAGCATGCAGCGACCAGACAAAAATAAAGTTACACCTGGAAAACGCAGAAGCAATCGCAATGGAAGCGAAAGACATAACAAAGACGAAACAGATATTAACGAAGAAAAAGGACACAATTCAGGAAATTTAGAAAAAGAAGGAAACGGTGTAGGCAACGGTGAAAGTCCTCATAAAAGAAGTAAATTTCATGGCCATGACCATAATGATGAATTTGATAATGCACGATCAGGACGAAATTCAGGAAGACAAGGAAATGGTGGAAAAGAACCAGGAAAAGGCAAAAATTCTCACGTTAGAAACGAAAGGTCCGGTCACGAAAATCAGGGAAATGGTGATGATGATGATGATGATGAACATGTATCAGGTCAAAATTCAGGAAAACAAAGAAAACATGAAAACAAACATGGAAATCGCAATCGATCACATCAAGGAAGAAGAAGAAATAGCCATAACCATCAGGATAAGGATGATAATGAAGAATCAGAAACAAATATGCAGAGACCAGAGAAAAATAAAGATACACCTGGAAAACGCAGAAAAATTCGCAATGGAAACGAAAAACATAACAAAGTTAAAACAGATTCGGATGAAGAAACAGGACACAATTCAGGAAATTTAGAAAAAGAAGGAAACGGTGTAGGCAACGGTGAAAGTCCTCGTAAAAGCAGTAAATTACATGGCCATGACCATAATGATGAGTTTGATAATGCACGATCAGGACCAAATTCAGGAAGACAAGGAAATGGTGGAAAAGAACCAGGCAAACACAAAACTTCTCAAGTTGGAAATGAAAGGTCTGGTCTTGAAGATCAGGGTAATGGTGATGATGATGATGATGATGATGATGATGATGAACATGTATCAGGTCAAAATTCAGGAAAACAAAGAAAACATGAAAACAAACATGGAAATCGCAATCGATCACTTCAAGGAAGAAGTGAAAATCAGGGTAATGGTGATGATGATGATGATGATGAGGATGTACCAGGTCAAAATTCAGGAAAACCAAGAAAACATGAAAACAAACATGGAAAATGCAATAGAACGCATAAAGGAAGAAAAAGAAATAGCCATAACCTTCAGAATATGGATGATAATGAAGAATCAAAAACAAATATGGAAAGACAGGTAAAAAGTGAAGGTAAACATGGAAAAGGCAAGGAACTTCGCAATGGAAACACAAGACATAACAATGATATAAAAGATGAGGATGAAGAATCAGGACAGAATTCAGGAAATTTCAAAAAACGAGGAGTAAGACCCGTTAAAGGTAAAAGAACTCATAACAGAAGCAAAATATCTTACTACGACCATAAGGATAAGGATGATGAAGAAGGATCAGGACGAAATTCAGTAAGACTAGGAAATTGGGGAAAGGAACCTGGAAGAGATACAAATTCTCACGCTGGAAACGAAAGATCCGGTCATAAAAATGAGGGATATGATGAGGAGGAGGAATCAGGTGCAAATTTGGGACAACAAGAAAAACTTGGAAACAAATCTGTAAAAGACCAAAGAACTTATAAAGGAAGGAACAGTAATAGTCATAAACATGGAAACAAAAGTTATGACAATGCCAATAAATATGAAGATGAAGAATCAGGACATGTTTCAAAATATGTAGTAAAACGTGGTAAGGGAACAGGCAAAGGTAAAGGAGATCATAAGAGAAATAAATTAGCTAACCACAGCCATGAGGTTAGGCATGATGAGGAAGGATCAGGGCCATACTCAGGAAGAACGGGAAATAGTGAGAAGGAACCTGGAAATAGCAGAATTTCTCACATTGGAAACAAAATATCTGGCCATGAATATGAGAATAAGGATAGTGATGAAAGATCAGGAGCAAAGTTAAGAAAACCTGTGCAAGAAGAAAAGAAACCAGACAAAGAAAAAAGTCTTCAACATGCACGAGATTCTAGTGACGTGAATTATAGCGAAGAAGTTGAAAATGGAAGTGACGAAAATGAAACTAAAGAATTTATGAAAGAACAGAATGAAATATGTTCTGTTCAGGATGATGAAAATACATATTATAAAAAACAGAAGATTTTGAAGAATTTAACATTTTTAAAATATAAACAAGAAAAGTACATTAGAAAAATGCTTTATAGTTATATGAAATTTGAAATAAGAACAAGAGTACTATTTGACTTTATTAAATTTATTTATAGTCATATCAAAATGCCAAAGTTTCATAATGAGATTCTTAATAAGTGTTTATTGGAATATACCAAGTTCAACAATTTAAATCGTGCTAAATATATATATATCATTTACTATAATTATAAATCGATGTATCAAAAATCATATACTCGAAGACATTTTGAAGGCAATTATAGAGACTCAAATGGTGAACAAAACCTTCATGAAAAACAAGCTGGTGACGACAATGAAGAAGATGAAATGGATCATGATATTAAACCAAACATGCAATCCGCATCTAATGAAAACTTAGAAGAAAGCATGAGTACTGATGAGCAATCAAATGAATCAGATACTGCAAATTTCGTGATATATGACTCTTCGAAAACATCAAATGCTGTCTTTTCAGAAAACATGAGTAAAGAAGACATTTCTACACATGATTTTAATCAGGACTCCTATAATGAATATACATTAAATAGCAATAAAAATTATGAAAAACTGCCTTCCAATGATGATGAAACATATATCAATAATGGCATGGAAAATACGTATGGAAATGAAGGCTTACAAAATCAACAAAATATGCTTTATTATCATGGATCTGACTCTTATTATAATCAAAATAGAAATTCTGAAAATCAACAAAATAGTTACCAACAGTACACAAATAATAATCACGACATGGCAATGGGACAAAACTATTATTACCTGAATGACTATTTTAACAATATGTATAATAATCAATTTGACCAAACAGAATCAACATACAACATGCAAGAAAATTCAGATTATCAAAATTACTATCGATATGGATACAAAAATGAAGACGGCAACAATGAAGATAGAATAAATGGCTATTAAGTATACCTAATAAACTGTTTTAAAGTATTAAATCATTTAGTACTATAATTTAAACACAATAAATAGAATAACGATAAGGATAGAGAAATATATGGCACGTACAAAGCATCTCTCATCCTATGTATAAGAAAATTTATGATTTTTGCTTCTTTTTATTTGTACTATAATGCGAAGTGGAGAAAACAAGCACTGAATTTAGGTTACTCTTATTAGAGAATTTATTTTTGAAAAGTCAACCACAAAAAGTGATTTTTTTTTTTCTTTTTTGGTGATGGGAAATTTTAAAGACCTAAATTTATATGCTAAATAAAATGTATATATTATGAAATATGTATGTTGTCTTACTTTAACTTACACACACAAACAAAAAAATAAGTATAAAATATGCAGGGAAGATTACGTGAAAGAAATCTTCGAAAATAACAATAAATCAATAAAACAGTAAATATCAATAAATTTTAAGTGGTGATATAAGCGCATAATGTGATAAAAGATAATAACGCAATGAAAATGGTGGCGCTGGGCCAACTAATATTTTTCAACTTGTGATGTATTGCATACGGAAGCAAGTAAAAATAAGTAAAAGTATCTGTAAAACGACGAAGTATGCCATTTATTTAAAACCGATTACAAGATTTTTTTTTCCTTGAAAACTACATCTAGCAGATGGCCTCTGTTTATATCAATGCGTTGCAGTTCAGAAATTTTGTTTGTTAATTCATCCACCATGAAAATTCATTTTAAACAAAGAGGAGTGGAAAGCTGATTTTTATACCAGTTATGTGAAAAAATATGTAGGACGTGCCGAGCTGGTTATCAGCCAGGGTAGCTCAGTGGTAGAGCAACCGCACATTAAGCGGAGGGCGCAGGTTCGATTCCCGGTTCTGATATTTTTCGCATATTTGTATAAAAATCAGCTTTCCACTCCACTTTGTCTAATATAAAATTTCTTAAAGTTGTCCTACAAACGCCTCCGTAGGTCCCCATCAGTGACTGCAACTTCGTCACGAGAAGCATACCATGAATATTGAAGAACTCAAGCAAGACATTAGTGAGTAAAATACAGCCATTGAGGATGACCGAAAGAGACGCGTGTACAACTTCAAGAAACGTTTACAGCAATGCATTGATGTAAACGCCTGATGCAGTTAAAAAAAAAAAAAAACTTGCAATCGCTGGTAAAAGAAATGGTATCCTTGATTTTATTTATAGACACTTTTACTTATTTTTTCCCTGCTTCCGTATGTACTGTATAACAAGCTGTAAAATATCAATTGGCTCCGCGCCTCCCTGTATATATTTTAAACTAAAATTTAGATACACATCAAACTGCTTTCGAAGGAATAAGATTAAAATTTCATAACAAGTGTCAACATGTAATAAAGTGTCTACATTCTACCAAATGAGAAAGACCTTAATACATCTAATAATAAAATTTATATATTTTTGATTAAAAAGTATGAGAAATATAGAAGATAAATTCCTTAAGAAATCAACAAAACATCTTTAATTTGAAATAAAATATTCTCTTCAGGGTAAAAAATTATTATGCAGAAATCATGAACTACAAATCTTACTATATCTAATAACACTGCTCGGAAAAAAAAAAAAAAATCGAGTTCTGATACCATTCTTGCTTATTCTTATGTAAAATGACCTCCTGAATCCGAATATGACTCCCATTTTAACCAGTCACCCACCGTTTTCTAGAAACACCACCGCTTCCCTCAATTTTTTTCCCTGTTCGATAATTTTATGACTATGAATTTGATTTGAAGAAGGAAAAAGAATTAATTTAACACCTAAAAACAAAAAAAAATATATAAAGATTTAAAAATAACATTAATAACAGGTTTAAAAAATATAAGATATGTAATACATAATTTCAGTGGCAAATCCTCTCCCCCCCCCCCCCCCCAAAAAAAAAAAAAAAAAAAAAAAAAATCCCTTTTCGCAAATGTCTATGTTTTACAATTTTCCAACTCTGTAGCCCTTCAGAAGATATTTAACGGTTAAAATAATCCCTCCCCCCCTCCTAAAAATCAAATTTTTAGCCATAAAATTACCGATAAAAATAGGAGGCCGTTCCTAAAAACCGGTGGGTGATAGGACAAAATTGGCGTCATATTCGGATTCAGGAGGTCATTTTACATAAGAATATTTTGAAATGGTGTCAGAAGCAATTTTCGTTCCGAGCAATGTAATTCGTCCTTATGTAAGAAAAATCCAATGTAAAACTAATGCATCTTTTAAATAAAAATACACTTAAGAGTACGGTAAATTTTATAAATATGTTTTATGTAATATAAATTATTGCCTTCGAATTATTAAATTTTGAGTAGACATACCTTGAAGTGTAATGATATTAGGTATAATAAAATTTCTCAAAGACTATTTAAATTAAAAAAAAAAAATTCAAAAATTTAAATTCAAAAATAAATTTCAAACTTTTATTTTTGTTTTTATTTTATTTAAATGCTTCGTGCTAAATATTCTTTTTTTAATTTTGTCACTCGATTTTACATCATTATAGTTTGACAATTCTAAACATATTTGAGAAGTACTTTGTGAATTCACTTATATCGATTTAATTGAAGTTATTTTTTTATATCGATATGTATTTCAATGCATGTGTATGCAAAATTTCATAACTCAAGGACAACAAATTGCAAAAACGATTTATAACGTACACTATTCCCTTAAACATTTTTTTTTTTTTTTTTTTTTAATTCAAAATTTTTAAATTGAGTATGTTCGATTACACAATCGGCTTTTATACCCCTCTACGCTAGAATCATACGGTTTTCTTGAATAATACGGTGGGGTTGACAGCATTACATGGTTGTTAGTTTCATACTTAATTTTTCAAGAAAGAAATATTCAAGCAATATTTTATTATTATTATTAATTCATGTATTTAAGTGCAGGATCAAGAAATAAAATATTTTTGGTTTAGGTTGGTTGTTGTAGGCCGATTGACTACACCCCGCGACAAAAAGATAGGTACAAAGGGTTTTTTCTTTGATTTTTCATAAAATAACGTTATCTAAATTGTGCTTATCATTTATTATTATCATAAAATAACACTATTCCCGGACTAATTTTTGTTTTAAGACTAATTTAGAAAAGTTTTAAGACTAAAATTTTTCTATTTTAAGACTACAATCCGCGACAAAAAGATAGGATCAAAGGGTTTTTTTTTAATTTTTCATAAAATAACATTATCTAAATTGTGCTGATCATTTATTATCATATCAAAATATTATCATATCAAAAACATATTTAATATTTGAATCATATTCAAAATAATCATATTCAAAATTAAAAAAAAAAAAAAAAAAAAAAAAAAAAAAAAAACTTTGTTCCTATCTTTTTGTCGCGGTGTGTAGTCTTAAATTAGAAAAATTTTAGTCTTAATTTTTTTTCTAAATTAGTCTTAAAACAAAAATAAGTCCGGAATAGTGTTATTTTATGATAATAATAAATGATAAGCACAATTTAGATAATGTTATTTTATGAAAAATCAAAGAAAAAACCCTTCGTACCTATCTTTTTGTCGCGGGGTGTACGTCAGGGTCCTTGACCTATGGATAGAATACCCTCCGTGAGGGGTCTTTCTAAGAGGTCCTAGCCCGTATTTACGCGAATTTCGGAGAAAATCACTGGAAACTCAAAGTGGCTAGGTCGTTGAGCAAGAACCTGGGATCGAGTCCGGCACTTCCCATCTACTAGCTTTAAGTGCAGAACCGCTCGGCCGCTACTGGGCTCATTTTGGTTTAGGACTTCTTATTAAGTTCATATACTACATCGAAAAAAGCTTCTCTTTTAGAATGAGAATTTTTCTCTATGTGTCAAAATAATTAAGATTGATCGATAGCTTCCAAATATAATGACTAGGTATGCTATAGTAACTTTATATTATTACGAGGGTTGCCTTTTAAGTTTCTACAAAAAGTAGGAAGAAAAAGAATTTTTTGGGGAACAAACTGTTTTATTGCTTTTCAAAATATTCACTTTTAAGATTTATACACTTTTGCATTCGTTCAAAACCAATTCTTGAAACAGTTTTACCACTCTCAAGCAGCGGCAGGTCCAAGGGCAGGGGGGCTCAAGGCTCCCTCAAAAGAACTGACATACAAAAAAACTTATAATTGAACTTAAATTCATATTGGAATGATTGAATAGCATTTTCAGTAAAATCAATATAAATAATTATCTGTCATAGTTAAGTAACATCAGCAATCAAAAACCTCTCTAAAAGTCCTCCTCTATTTAAGGGCCACCTCCTATACGGGTAGATTTTTTTCGCTCCCAAATTTCTTTTTTAGCTTGAATACTGATTTACCTCGATTGTACAAGTACAAATGCATATCTCTGTTAAAAAGCACGTTTTGCGAGAGCAGGTAACATTGTTTAACTCTTGATGTGAATTGACCATTTTCCATGTGTAACTTCTTTCAAAGAACCCTCTTATTCAAGGCCGTAGCCAAAAAAAAAAAAAAAAAAAAAAAAAAAAAAAAATTCGAAGGGGGCTTCAAGTTTAAGTACATAGTTTTGAGTGCTAAAAATTAAGTTTATTTCAAAAATTTCTAGAAAATCTGCAAAATTTCGGGGACCTTTTAAACCCTTAATACCCCTCCCCTTCCCTTTGATCATATTGCTCTCCAATTTTGAAATTATAGCACATATTTCCTATGAATATGTCGATAGAGAAAAGAAGTGTTTAATGCGACTTTAAATTTAAAGTATGGCGGTTGATTCAAAATATCTTAAACTAAGAAAGATAGAAACATACTTCCAGTTACAAAATTGGTGCAAATTAAGAGTAAATTTCAAATATGGTATTTTTTGTACAAGGGGCTGTATACATATTAAAATAAGAAATTTAATTTTTATACGGTCCCTCCTATCATGTGACTTATATTTAGAAAAATATTCTCCTCAAGAATTAAAATTATTCTCCTAAGAATTAAAAAAAAAAAAAAAAAACATCTCTCGAAGTCAAAATCTCGCTGAGTTATTGCAGTTTGAAAATGATGACTTTAACCCCTTTATTTTCAATTTTGGCATCTATTTTTCGACGCCAACGGGCTCACTTTAGGGGGTAATCTATGAGATGAGAAAAATTAAAAAAAGATCCTTCATTTTAAAATAGCAACTAAAATCATTCAACCGCATGAAATAGACAGTTTTAAGAATATAATGCAAATTTACATTATTCCGTATTGTTAAAAAATTTAATAGTTAAATTTCTTAGGGGATCACCTGCCAATTCAGAAATTTTAAAAAATGATATATGTTATTCAGGTTTACTATGGAATATTATTTAGCATGGTATTAATAGGTCCACTACAGTTGGTTTATGTTCCGGAATGTACAAAAAATGCCAATGCATTCCGTTTTGGGACAGCCATTCTTATAAATTACATTTAAATAACTCTCTACTGAAAAATCATAAAGAAATTCATATTTATTGCTAATATTCTAAAATTATGTTTTGTATAGAATATGATATGGTATTGATGTATAATTGTATGTCAGGGGGGTTACCGCCCTTCTCAATCATCGTTTAATTATAGTCCTACATTTATTAAAACAACAATCAAATATGTTATTAATTTCCTTGAAACTTACAAATCTTGATCAGCTTTTCAAGTGGCAACTAGATATGGAATCCAAAGTAGCAAATTTGAATTTCCTGTAGTTATTTGTTGTTAAATTATGCTGATAATTCATATAGACTAGGCGACAAAAAAAAAAAAGCCGCACTGCAGAAAAAAATGACTTATACCTTTTTTATTTGTAATAACTTTAAAATTAATGGTTGAAACAAATAAAACTGTCAAGTTTGCATAATACCAAAGGGATAAAAGGATATCTATGTATATTTTCGATTTAATAATTCGCGTTATTACACTCTACGAAGTACTTTATAAAAATCTACATAAAACATTCTTTTTAAACATAATGCAATAACTTTGTAGTCTATTATAATTTATTATATGAAATAAACAAGTTATATTTTAATATATGAAAACTTTTTAAACATAATGCAATGCACTTTGTAGTCTATTATAATTTATTATATGAAATAAACAAGTTATATTTTAATATATGAAATAAAACAATTTATTTGTTAGATCTGAGCAATTTTTTAATAAAAATATATATTCTGCATTGGGTTGATTCCACCTTTATATGGAATTACTGCTTTAATGCGCAATGGCATAATATTATACCGTTTTTTGATATAAATCTCAAAAATTTCACTGTGCTAAATATTGTAAATAATTTTTCTAGTTTTTGCAAAGTTGTAGGCTGCAAATTTAGAATCCTCCTCTCTCTCCCCATGCCTTTTTATGACTAAACATTTCGAGCGAATTGAGAATAGGACAGTTTCCAAGTCTAATAAAGAAGAAATTCTACAATATCCTTTGTGGGATTTAACTTAGAGAGAAAAAAGATATTTACAGAATTTTAGGTACTCATGGGAATGGATAGGTAATTTTAACAATTTGATTCAAACTGACGTACCACAGACGCCTTGCAGCAAGGTGCATTATCATCTTGAAATACTGTTTGAAGAAAAGTCTCAAATACCTCCAAAATAGTCGGTCATGCGCCAGTTTTACAAGCACCGTAATTTATTTTGAGTTAATTGATACCCTGAGCATGAAAATTTGTCTGATTCTTTGAAAAAGTATGCACCTCCGTACCATAATGTACGGTGAATGTGTCGCTGTTTTAAGAGAGCAGTTTTCCTTAAGTCAGTCCCATTTTTACCGTCCTTGTAGTTTTTTTTCATCAACTCGAAATAAATTAAACTTGACTCCTCAGAGAAACTCAGTTCAGCCCGATAATTAACTGTTGCTTTTTTTTTTTTTTTTTTTTTTTTCGGGGGAGAGGGGTCAGCTGATGTCTAGTTATTTTTCATATTTGTCCTTAATAATGGCTTTTTTTTTTTTTTTTTTTTTTTTAGATCTTTTAGTTTTTAACCTGACTTGTTCAGTTGCTTCCGAACTAATTTCGGAGAAAGTATTTTTCCATACACTTTTTTAAATCTTTTTTAATTTCTGAACATGATACAAATCGATTTTTTAAACATTTGCTTTTTAACTCCCGGTTATCTTTCTTGAATAAGCAACGTGGCTGCCTAAAGCCAAATTTCCAGTTTAAATGACCAAAACACCTTTTTTTTTTTTTTTGCTAAAAAACATTTTACCAATATTTCGTTAACATTTAATTATTTTGCCATCTCACGTATTAAAATATTTTTTGATTTTCATTCAAAAATTAATACTTTTGGTGTCATCGTTATTTGCCTTATTCTTATCATTTTTTAAATAATTTCTAAAATTACAGTTTTTCTGACAATTGCATTTTGTTTTTAACACTGTACTCAATGCTGAAGTGTATGTAGAGGACAAAATAAAAAATTCTGGTCGAAATTTTGCTTTTTGAACGATAAAATTGGCGGTTGTAGAAGGTAAAAAGGAAAATATCCAAGTGCGGCTTTTTTTTTTTTTTTTTTTTTTTGTCGCTTTGTGTATATACAGATCAACCACTAAATCTTTAACTTCGTATTCAGGAGGCCTCAAAACGTGATATTATACAGAAAAAAATTTATCTTCAAAAACTACTTTGTTTACAGTAAGGCTATGAGAAATTAATTTTCTGTTCTGTGTCAGCAGTGTTCTTCGACATAAAAAAAATGCAGCAAAGCACTAACGTCAATTACATTTAATAAAAAAAAAAAATTACCTCAATTTTGGGTAGCCATGTATATTGTCTATATACACATGACTTTGTATACGTAAATTTAGTGTTATACGTAAAACAAGTAACACAAAATGAAATACACTTCCAGCAATTCCCAAGTATAGCTCCAATATATCTAAATACTCTGAGTAATCCTGTAAAGGAATGATGAATGATTGCTATACCACAATCTGCATAAAACATGCTTTTATGCGTATAAAAAATCTGTTCTTTTAATTTTGTTTAGGATAGCCTATAGATGCCACACTGTTCACGGTTTGATACAATTCGGCGCGGCCGTTTCGGCGCTGGCCTATTTGGCGCCGGATGTTTACATTCCAAACTTTTTGAGTGTAAGAAATATTTTTTTCCAGATAAAAATAATAAATAGCCGGAAATATTGAAGAATTTTATAACTGTTTATTATTATATGGATTAAAATAAACCTTCAAGTTAATCATTATTGACTTCATTTAATAGAAGACAGTGTAAGAATTTTTTAAGAATGCATACATTTTCTTTATCTTGTTTCTTGCTAAAGTTAACTTTTATTTTATCTCTGCTAGCTTTATTATACAAGAAATTTTAATACGCAAACTGTAAATAAAAATAAATAGTTTTAATAATTAAATTTTGTGTAACAAGAAAAAACAAAAGTAGAAAAAGAAGGAGAATAGAAGTGATAGCTATAAGGTAATGAAAACTTTATAGAAACTTATTTTTTATTTTTATCATTATTTTTTTTTTTTATTATTATTATTTTTTTTTTTTTTTAATAACTGGTGGATATTTAAAAGTACAAGCTATTTTCATCTGGCACTGCTAAAAGTAAATTGCTTATTTTTCTTTTGGTGCAGTTGATTTTTACTGATTTAGTGATTAATAAATCCAAGTCTACATTTTAACTGTGGGGAGTAACTAAGTAAGTTAGAATAAATAAAGTAAATAGTAAGCTGAGGAGGAAAAAATGTTATTAAAAATTAACAAATTGTATGGAACTGTTCTGAGAGATTTAGAGAGGCAATGCGAGTTTTAAGTAAGTTTTAAAAATAAAAAATATATTAAAGCAGGGTTGAAATTTTATTTACCGTGTAATGGTTTTTGAAAAAAAAAAAAAAATCTGAAATTACATTGTTGATTTTATTACCCAAAGAACCGCGCGGCAATCAATTTCATAAATTTTAACTACAAAAATCGAGTTATTTTCTCAGATTACCTCTGGCTTCTTTAAATTACGAAAAATTCTATTCATCTTCAATTCAAATTTAAATACCTTATTTTCATCCTTTTGAAAAAGCGAATAAATTTCGGCACGCACTTTGCAGCCCTAATATAACGATTCCACTTGCCGGCACTTCCAAGGTAAACATTCAACTCCTCGTTGTCGGTCCACTTCCTTTCACTTATTGAAGTTTAATAACTGTTGCAAATCGTCGGGTATTAAACTGTGTTCACGGTCGTTAATAGCGGAATTGGTGGTTAGGATTTCTATGGCTTCGCGTTTTAAGGCAAATTTGTGGTTGTTATAGGGGGCTATTGTTTGAATATTAATGGTGTTAAGGTTAATGGGATTATTGTTATGGGTAGTAGAAAGTGCGGTAGTAGATTTATTGAACTTAAGATCCATTAATATTCAAAAAATAACCTCCTATAACAACCACAAATTTGCCTTAAAACGCGAAGCCATAGAAATCATAACCACCAATTCCGCTATTAACGACCGTGAACACAGCTTAATACCCGACGATTGGCAACAGATCTTAATTCAATAAATCTTCTACCGCGCTTTCTACCACCCATAACAATAATCCCATTAACGTTAACACCATTAATATTAAAAAAATAGCCCCCTATAACAACCACAAATTTGCCTTAAAATGCGAAGCCATAAAAATCCTAACCACCAATTTCGCTATTAACGACCGTGAACACAGCTTAATACCCAACGATTGGGAACATCAGATCATAAGTTCAATAAATCTACTATCGCGCTTTCTACAAATCCCATTAACCTTAACACCATTAATATTCAAAAAATAGCCCCTATAACAACCACAAATTTGCCTTAAAATGCGAAGCCATAGAAATCCTAACCACCAATTCCGCTATTAACGACCGGGAACACAGCTTAATACCCGACGATTGGCAACATCAGATCTTAAGTTCAATAAATCTTCTACCGCGCTTTCTAAAAATCCCATTAACCTTAACACCATTAATATTCAAAAAATAGCCCCCTATAACAACCACAAATTTGCCTTAAAACGCGAAGCCATAGAAATCCTAATCACCAATTCCGCTATAACCGACCGTGAACACAGCTTAATACCTGACGATTGACAACAGTTATTAAACCTCAAGAAGTGAAATGAAGCGGACCGACTACGAGGAGTTCAATGTTTACCTTGGAAGTGCCGGCAAATGGAGCCGTCATATTAGCGCTGAGGACGGCTGCGAAGTGCATGCCGAAATATATTCGTTTTTTCAAAAGATGAAAATAAGGTATTTAAATTTGAATTGAAGTAAACGATAATCCTTTAAAATTATACCATTCTATTCATCATTAATATCATTAATAAAAAATTAAAAATATTTTTTGGTTAAAGCATGGAAAAAAAAATATATTGAAATTACATTGTGTATTTTATTCCCAAAAGAACCTCCATCACCAAATAGATTAAAATCTTTAGAATTGCTGCGTATGTGTTGCCATCTGATGATAAGCGGAATAATTATTTTAATAATACTATGTTTAATAAGTTTTAATTGCAAAAAAACTACTTTCTGATCTTACCATTAGCTCCTTTAAATTACGCAAAATTCTATTTATCGTTAATAACTTTAACAAATAATTTAAAATAATTTTTTGTTCACGCATAAAAAATAAATAAATAAATACGAAATTATAAATTATATTGTTTAACGAATGTTTGTCGAAAATTTAATGACATGAAGAATATCTATCATCACATCAATTTTAACCGGAAAGGCTGCGCCGAAAGCCGCGGCCGCATTTCGTGAAGAAAAGGCTGCGCAACAACAGCTTCGCGCTGAAACAGCTGCGCCGAAATGGGTTTCGCACCGAAACGGCCGCGCCGAATAGTCCCATTCTGTACATATGAGAAATTTCGCTCACAGACGTAATGTATTTGAATTCTCTTGTATGACCCTGTACACAACCCTTTGTCTGATCGCAACAAATAGCTGAGTGTAACATCGCAATATGATACGGATTTAGAATATCGAATTTGGACTTCGTGCTACTATTTGTTCTTGAGATTTGCTAATAACACACACACACAGAGAGAGAGAGAGACCAACCGCTAAAAACATGATTTTTTATTTCAGAGGATCTGAAAACGTGCAAATATAAGAAAAAGCTAATTTTCTCGAAATTTGACTCAAAAACAATACTTTCTCTATACCATGTGTATGGGTAAGAGAATGTATAAAGGAAAAGAAAGAAAAATGAATTTGAAAATTCCCTTTTAGTGCATAAATTATTCATAAATTTTAATTTTTAAATTATCAATGATTATTTTGGTGTGTATTCACTAGGGGAAAGAAAGACATTACAGGTTAAAATAGCCGTCTTTCCCTGAAAGATTTTTTTTCTCCCGAAACGCTGATCAACCTATGCTTTATTACAAAAACTGTAGTAATTACAATTTCTTACTTTTGATACAACCCCTTAATACTTGGCGAAAAATGCTAGAATTTTCAAATTGCAATAATTCAGCGAAATTTTCACTTAGAAACTTGATTTTTTTTCCCCTTAGAGTCAGGAGAATATTTTACTAAATATAAGTCATATAATAGGAAGGACCGTATGAAAATTAAATTTTGTATTTAATATGTATACAGCCCCTTGTACGAAAAAAAGGCCACATCTGAAATCTACTCTTAATTTGCACCGATTTTGTAACTGGAAGTAAGTTTCTATCTTTCTTAGTTTACGAGATAATCGCTGTAACATCCATTTTGAATCACCCGGTATAATGTACGTGTTATAGGTGCAATTAGGCTTGGAAAAGTGAATTTTGTGTCCTACCAATATTCAAGCAATAATTTAAAAAGCTTTTAAGAATGTAGTGCAGCGTTGCTAGACTTTGCGATTTTTTATTCAATGACACCAATAATCTTAAGAAGTGATATTTGGTATACATAATAGACGATTCTTCGATTCGATTCTTCTATTATGTATATCAAATATCACTTCTCAAAATCATTGGTCACTATTGAATGAAAAAGTCGCAAAGTCTAACAACAATGAAGTAGTGTTGAATTTAAATAGCAAAATTAAAATATTATACATAGTTTAGATTGAAAATTACAAGCTAAACCTATTATGTTTACCGTGAGTTTTCAGTGATCTTAAAAAAGGCCACTTATTCATTCAGAAATGATGTTAAGTTGATTAATTTGATCTAGAATATAAAAGAATTCCTATAAACAAAATTACTGCAAAAAAGCATTTAAAATGAAAACTAATATTAAAGACGTATTGTACAAAGCAAACAATGACAAATAATGTAAATTTAAATAATTGAATCCATTTCATTCACAATAACTTTTGCCTGAATTATGATTTTCTGAATAACTTCTTCAAGAAAAGGCGACTTCTTTAAAAGACCATTTTTGAACGTCATCGAGAATGGCTTTCTTACAAAAGTTTCACTGTATATCTAATTTAACACTTTCCAATATAGTTGAAAAGTGGTTATGACTTTTTTATGAATTGGTTTGTCTGTCTGTGTTCTAACTCCCTGAAACTGATATATGTTGTTCAAGTTCATTATGGGATGTTCCCTGTTGAAAATGGGGTAAATACTGCCTTTTGTTTGTCTTAAGGGACACGAGAAAGAATTTCCAAGCATTGCGTCCTATGAGAGGTATTTCCATAAATCATATTTTAACACTTTTATTTCGCGCAAATCATAATGAAATTGACGTTAACAATGCATATGCATACAAAAAATAATAATAATAATAAGCTTTCTATAAAATGTAGAATGATTAGAATTCAGATTTACAGGGCGACAAACACAAAAATAATTCATTTACATTAATGGCTATAATTGGAAATCACTGGAATTTAAGTTTCGCTTGCATTAATCATTTTTAACACTTGCTCGTTTTCTGTCCGTCAAACTAACTTCCGTAAATATTCAAGGAACTTCTTGAAATTGATATAGTTATTCAAGTTTACTATAGGATGTTCTCAAATCACATTTTAATACTTTTATTTTGTACAAATCATAATGACGTCAAATCATAACTATGTGCAAATTTTGTGAGTAATTATTGTTGCACGTATATATTAAATGGGATTGTCTTTTTTTTTTTTTTTAACATGATTATTACCAACCCCCCACCCCACCCATAGACACCTTAATTACATTTTATGCTTTTAGTTTCAGTTCCCATCAATGTATATTCCCATCAATTAGTCTATATGTCTGGTTTTCTGTCCGTCTGCCTGCCCGTCAAACTAACTTCCGTAAATATTCAAGGAATTTCTTGAAATTGATATAGTTATTCATGTTTATTATGGGATGTTCTCAAATCACATTTTAATACTTTTATTTTGTACAAATCATAATGACGTCAAATCATAACTATGCGCAAATTTTGTGAGTAATTATTGCTGCGCGTATATATTAAATGGGATTGTCTTTTTTTTTAAACATGATTATTACCTCCCCCCCCCCCCACCATAGACACCTTAATTACATTTTATGCTTTTAGTTTCAACTGCCATCAATGTATTTCATACATGCATGCACCCATGCATTGTTTTAAAAAAAAGAAAAAAAAAATCTTTCTAAATCTTTCTAAATTTCACCATGTAATAATTATAAATAAATTATTGCAACAATTTCTTAATGCAGTCTAATGTATCTATGGAATACGCACTAATATTACGATTGTAAATTTTTCCTTGATCTGGAAAAACACTTCGAAAAATCTTAGCCCCCCCCCTCCCCCCAAAATGTGAAGTTCTAGATCTGTCACTGCTCTGAAGTTGATACCTCAGAAACATGGTTTTGGAAAACATCAACACTTGAGATGATGAAAATCGCTGCCCACGCATTTTTTGTTTGACATAAGGGAACAAGAAAAAGTCGTTAGGTGACAAATCAGGACAATATGGGCAATGAGACATTAATTCGATATTTTTATCCTTCAAATAATCAATTGTTTCACGTGCTGTGTGGGAGCTGGCTTTGTCGTAATGAAGAATGATGAGGTAATTTTTGTTGTTTTTCCTGGTTTCATTGATGACTTTTGGCAAACAATTTTCTGTATACCATTTAGCGTTAACAGCTTTTCGATCCTCTGAAGGAATGGTTGCGATATGTCCTGTAAGGCCGAAGAAATAAACAATCTTTTTCTTGGAAGTGCTTCGTGAATGAACAACTTTCGTAAGATTCGGTTCATCCGGAAACACCCAAAAAGTTGATTGTTGTTTAGTTTCCGGCTAATACGAAAATATCCAAGTTCCGTCACCTGTAACGATGTCATATACGGATTTTGCTGTTCCCAATTTGAATTATTTTAGGATTTCCTTACACCAATTTACACGAGACTCTTTTTGAGCTTCTGTCAAATTGTGCGGAATCCATCTGGAACAAATCTTTTTAATAGCTAAATGTACGTGCAAAATCGAATGTATTGCAGTCTGTGATATGCTAAGGGATGCTTCTATCTCACGATATGTGACATGCCGATCTTCTTCAATAATCTTGCGCACAGCATTGATGTTGTTTGGAGTCACTGCCGATTTTGATCGTTCTTCACGAAATCCATCACTGACGGACGCTCGACCACGACTAAATTCTGCAAACCAATTGTAAACAGTTTTTTCTGATGCTTCTTCACTAGCAAAAGTTTCACGAAGCGATACTATGCATTCTTTTCGAGTGAGGCCTTTCTTAAAATCACAAAAAATCATCCAACGGAAACCTTCACGAGTTACTTCCATTTTTTTCACTCACTTGCTTCTTTTAAACACTCACTATAAACAAAATACGCAGACGATTTCTAATGCTTCTATTATACACAACGAATTTTCGCACAACTTCTGAGACAATTGTTAATTTGAGCCAATTTTGTTGGCTCAAATCACTTCTACGCCCAGTTTAATAGGAATTGGGAATACGAAAAAAAAATTTTTTTTTTTGGCTAGTCAGAAAAAGTTGTTCGTACAAACAACTTTTCCTACTGTAATAAGCCAATGAGAAGAACGCTCCTTAAGTGCTGAAAAAAGATGACGCCAGCGGGAATTCATTCACCGTTCTTCTCTTCGCTCTCCCACGTCGTTCCCGTTAAAAGAGCGATAAGTAAGAGTGCCTTGACATGTACTGTACACCGTGCAAACCAGTTTTTCGAACAATTTTTGATTCAATTATTGTAATCCTCTTTCGGATTTCAGCTTCCAAAAATTGGAGCAAAAATTGGCTCAAATGAAAGTTGCGTGAAACATCATTGTGTGTAATAAGAGCATAAAATGACACTGATTCCAAAATTTAAAAAAAAAAAAAAAAAAATGTGAATTTTACAAATAGAATACCTGAAGACAAATTTCAGTAGCACCTTCTATTGGTCGTTTGTAAAAACATAAAAGGCAACCCTCGTATTTTCTACTATATGCATAAGAAGAAAATATTGAATGTGTGACATTTTTTTTTAAATCAGAAATTCAGTTTTTCTAATTCTGATTTTTGATTTCCCTTTTTGAATATGTCACCTTTTACCTTAACAAATAATTAAAAAAAGAAAGAAAGAAAGAAAAAAGAAAAAAAAATTACTTTATTAAAAAAATGTACTACTCTAATTTTCAATATCAAATAAAAAAGCTTATTTAAAAGAAAAAAAATTCACGGAAATAAAAGGCAGCATGTTCAAAGTGTATAATTGAAAAAACAAACTCTAAACATCTATTTCCCTGACTCACTCACGGTAGGACCCAGGTATGAATTCCGGACAAGTCATGGATGTGTTGTCCCGATAGACCTTATATATATAGACTACTCCACCAATAGGACTTCCCATTATAGTGAATGTCTTCAACATGAATGTGTAATCTGATACCTTCATCCTTTGCGGTCAGCAATATATGTCAAGTGACAGAGAATTGAGGGCGATTCTTCCATAAGAAAACACTTATTTTTGTAAGAATTCAAACAAAAAATTCTGCCCTTCAGAATGGTTTCTCACAAAAGAATTTTTTTTATAATTAATCTATGACATTGTAGCTTTCCAACGATGCGTAAATCTAAAGGCATAAATAAAAAGTATGTGTACAATACAGAAATCACATAATATAATGGAAAAATCACATAATATTTATTCTCGTCTCTCTCTCCTGGTCTGCATCGCGTGATAATTTCACTGGGGAAGCTACTTCATGTTGCAGACAGATAATGAGAGGGGATGCGTGGTCTATTATATAAGGTCTATTGTTGTCCCTGTCAGGGGCAACGATAGCCGCCCATTGGGTGCTCCTTCACATTCACAACTGACCATCAGTTTGGCGACCTTCCCTCCCTCCCTGTTCCAGTCAATACACACTCACGAATATCGTGACATTGGGTGGAGGGAGTACTGAATTACATGGATAGTGAGAAAGGGTGAATCTGAGTGAAATGCAGCTTTATTGAGAATATTCACACGTTTTCAAAACGATTTTGAAAGTATGCATATAGATAGATAGATAGATAGATAGATGCAAAAACGTAATAATTTTATTTTATAATGTGGTCAATTTAATAGCCCTTTAGTTGAATTATCATATTACATGTTGATTTCCAATATAAAATATCTTTTTTAAAAAAAAATCATCAAAGTTGATATTTTTTCACTCCTGCAACAAACTTTCAAATTTTTCAGTGTTCTCACCTGCTGCGTATGAAGATCTTGTTTCGAGGGGAGAAGCTGACGGATAATATAAAACCTTTTTGTGTAAATATCTATTATGGAATTTTTCATTGCAGTAAAATGTTACAATATAAAATACATTTAAATTTCTTTAAAACCGTCTAATACAAAATATATATACACTTTTACTTATTTAAAAATACAGTAGAACTTGGATAATTCGAAGCTGAAGGGACCAGAGAAAAATTCGAAATATCCAAAACTTCGAATTACATATACTATTTTGTCAAAAAGAAGAGATAAATTAAAAAAAATAAAACTCTACGATCAAAGATTTAACCCCCCCCCCCCCCCTTATTAAATCAATATTTTTTTACGAGCTTAATTATTCAACACTTTTTAAGAAATAGTCAGATATTTTTTATTGCTTCTTTAAGTACAATCTTTGTGTCATAGCATATGAGTTCAACCTATCAATTGATACAAAAACAGAATCTTCTACGTTAGACATGACTTTCAATTAAAAAAAACCTCGAAGTTCATGCACATGGACAATATCTTCTTCTGATGCACTAGGTAGTAAATACTCTTGTATTTCCTCATCCTTCTTTTGAAAGACTGTTAAAAAAAAAATAATAATAATGCACTTTAGCTGAGAAAAATCTCGGTAACAAATTTTACTGTAATATTTTAAAGGTAATCGTATGAAAAATTCGAATTATCCACAATGGATTTCGAATTATTCATTATTTTTTAACATTATTTTAATACAAAATTCAAGGGACCGAGTAAAAAATTCGAATTATCCAGAATTTCGAATTAAACAAGTTCGAATTATTCAAGTTTCACTGTATTTAGAAATCTTCATACTTTTCAATTTAAAGACTTAAAATTAACCTAGAAGAAAAAACAGATAACGCAACTCGAAATGAACTTCCATCAATTTCCACGTATAGTCCTAATGTATCTGAATTCTTTTGTGTGACCCTTTAAACTGATGGTGAAATATTTTCATTGCATAATGCTATGCGATGCATATAAAAATATATACATTCATTTCAATTTTTTTTAGTGCAGGCTAAAGAAATTAAATTGTACTTGTCAGAAATTTCCTTCATAGACGTAATGTATTTGAATTCTTTAGGATGCCCCTGTACACAAAACATGTGTTTCATTTAGCTAAAAAGTTTCAAGTTGAATCGCCATACAATACAGATTTGGAATACACTAATTTTGGACTTCCTACCAATATTTGTACTTGATTTTTGCTGATAACAGTCTCACTCACACACCAACCAGTGAAAACCTTAATTTCGGATTCAGAGAGCCTCGAAACGTATAAACATAGGGGGGGGGACTCAATTTCAGAAAAATAATCAAAAAAGGAGGCTTTTTCTATCATTATATGAATAAGAAACTGTAAAAATGGATAAATGGATTTAAATATAAATAAATCAATAACTGCAGTTTTAACAGAAGACTAATTTGTAA
>CAWVNO010000231.1:0-18102 GCA_963930645.1 Salticus scenicus
ATTACACCTTCAGTCAATACTGGCTTTCTTATTTTTTATTTTATTAATGTTTTTTTATTACTTTCTAAATTAAGAAGTTAAAATATTTTGTTTATATTTAAAAGAAAGCATATAAGCGATAAACTGTAGTTATAAAGATTCGACAGATAATGAGAATTTTGGTTGGTGGTGGGTTTTAAGGCGATTAACTGCATTAAAGTTCAAGGTCTATGGGTGAAATGCCTTTTGTGGGGGAACTTTCGAGTGCTCCTAGCCCGTATTTTCCAGAGAAAACTACGGAAAATTCCAAACGGCTAGAGCGATAAGCACGACCTGGGATTGAACCTGCCACTTCTCATCTACCAGCTTTAAGCGCAGAAACGATTGGCCATTGGTGGGGTATGGGAATTTTCGAAATCTTGTTACACATACTATTTTCATACAAAAGTCTTCACATTTTTATAACAATTTGTTATGATTAAATGTGGTAGAGATTATTGTATAAGAATAATGGTAGCGGAGAAAGTGGAAATTTTTCTTTTGGGAAAGTGTCTTGAAGAAAAGTGGGGGGGAGCGAGGTAATGAATTATTATTGCAGCGGACATTGGTCGTACAGTGCGCGAAAAAATTATAAGGACACGCGAAAAATCGCCAAATCTAGAAGCCTTGTTTACAGAATCGTATGCAAATTTTTGCAGAAAAAAAAGAAGTAAAACTAAAATATTTCATGCGTAAAGTAATTAAAATTTTCAATTTTAAATCTGCTAAAATTTAAATTTTGATTTTTAAACCTAAATAAAAACGGAAAAAAGTATAAGGACATTGCTTTTTCTCCAGTAATTATTTAAAAAATTGCATATTTGAAAGCATAAAATGACAATTCCGAGTTAAATGATTCATTTGCGAAAAGAATTTCCCACTCGGCGACTTTCAGTGTGAAATTTTTAACGATGCCCAAAGGAACTCAACTTTCTCACACTGAAAAAGGAAAAATTGTTGCTTTTCGAGAATGTGGATTAAGTGGATGGGAAATTTCAAAAAGAATAAAGAGATCTAAAACGGTGGTTTATAATTTTCTAAGAAATCTTGGGATGTATGGTATGAAAAAGCGAACTGGAAGACCAGAAATTCTCACTCGTCGACAGAAAAGATTGATTTTAAGGAGAGCTTGCGAGAAAAAAGAAACCGCAAATGAAGTTAGACAAAATTTGAGTTTACCATGCTCAACAAGGACTGTTCAAAATGTTTTGAGTAAACATCCTCAAGTTTCTTATGGGAAATTAGTGTCACGCCCCCCTCTTACAAATCATCATAAGAAAAGAAGAGTTGACTTTGCCAAAAAATACATTTCTCTTGGTCAAAAGTGGGCTGATGTAATTTTTTTGGACGAAAAAAAGTTCAATCTTGATGGACCTGATGGTTTTCGTTATTTTTGGTATGATCTGCGAAAGACCAAGGAAGTGTTTTCCAGGCGTCAATATGGTGGTGGCTCGGTTATGGTATGGGGCGCTTTTGCGGCAAATGGAACCACTCCAATTGTATTCATCAACCGTAAAATGAATTCGGACAGGTATGTTGATATGTTAGGAGAAAGTTTGTTACCTGAAGCGCCACTAATTACTTTAGGGGACTCTATTTTTCAGCAGGATAATGCTTCGATACACGTTTCTAAGAGCGCAAAACTCTGGTTTGAAGCTAATTCTGTAAATTTACTTGATTGGCCGGCGAGAAGTCCCGATCTTAATCCAATCGAAAACTTATGGGGACTTCTAGCCCGAGAAGTTTATAAAAACGGCACACAGTATCAATGTACACAAGATCTTGTCGTCGCTATCAAAAACGCTTGGGAAAAAATATCTGTGGACATTTTAAAAGATCTTTCAGGATCCATGACCTCTCGGCTTATTCAAGTGATAGAAAAAAAAAGGTAGTTTTCTTGATTATTAAAACATTTTTTAAGTATTTTAGAACATGTCCTTATAATTTTTTCCGTATTTCCTTTAATGTTAAATTTTGTAAAATCAATATTTTGAAGCTAAATTATGTTTTTTATGTGGTATAAGTGTTATCACAAAATTATGAAGCAGAAGTAAGAAATATAAAAATTTCATTTAGGTGAAATGGAAATAAAGCCTATTTTCATGCAATTAAATGTTGTCCTTATACTTTTTTCGCGCACTGTAGATAGCTCAATGGTGGAACGCTGGTACCATAAACCAAAGGTTCCAGGCTCGTTTTCCCGGTTAGATTTATTAGATAAAATGATTCTTATGTAATGTAAATTTAAATATTTAGATTTCAAAGCCAATTCAATCTTACCTTTTTTTTCGTGTCTGTGTGTGTGTGTGTGTGTGAATAATGCAATTGACTCTGTTAAAAAAATATATATTTCGCGTTTCAAATACATTCGATTTTAAAACAAGTAATATCTTTTATTTCAGTAAAAATTGTTTATTCATATAATCTTTCTTTCTTTCTTTTTTTTTTTTTTTTTTTTTTAAAGATTAAAAATGTTATTTCACTAGGGAAAACAAATTCCAAATTAAAGAGTGCTTTTTAAATTAGCTTATTTTAACCACTTAATTTTAAAAGTTTCCAAATTCTGACAGGTTTAAAACCTAAAGTTTAAAACAAATACTAAATTTAAACACCTTCATGATTTAAACTTTTACATTTTCAAATTTGCAATCATCATGCGCTAGAAAAAAAATTACAAAGTAAAAGTCATAAGTTGATAAACAAATTTGAAATTTTCTTCCTCTTATTAAAACAACGTAAGCATCACATTTCATTGGAATAATTTTAAAGGTTGAAATATTTTAATTTCTCTGTTTCAATTTAGTACATACTAAAGAGGGAAAAAAAAAATTGCGGAGCAGTTAAAGCAATTTTTATTTTAAAAGGTGTGCAATCAATTACTTATTTGTTGTTTCTATTTGACAATTTACAAGTTTTCGTGGTTCAACTCAAGACATAAATAGGATATTGAAAAGAATTCATACTAAATACTTGTTTAAAATTCTTAAACTGTAACTAATTATTGTTTACTACCCTTTTAAAGTTTTTTTTCTTAGAACAGGAGCTAAATATTAATTTCCCTTTGTCGTAAATATTTAACTACGCTTTCAGCCAATATTGTTATCCTAATTTGTTATTCAAAATAACTCTTTATCACTTTCTAAATTATGCAGTTAATAATTTTCTATTTCTACTTAAAAGAGAAGTTTTTAACAATAAAAAGAAGTGATAAAACAATTGATAAGTGATAAGAATTTTTGAACTTTCTTTATACATCAGAATCTACAGATATTAATAATTTCAATTTTGTATTTGTTATTATTCAATTGTGCTATAGTAAAAAATACGATAGATATAAAAATTTAACTGATTTTAATCACAAAGGACTCTGTCGGTTTTAGTTACCTCAGTTACAAACCATAGACACGTTCGTCTAATAAATTGGACTTTATTTAGTTTTTTTTTTTTTTTTTTTTTTTTTTTTTCAATTGTATTTTTTTTGCATTAAAGTTCTTAACACTCAAGATAGGCCAAAAGTTTCGAGTTTGTTTTCCAGTCAAGGTATATTTTTTCTAGTCAAAAGATTATGTAAGTCATTCTATTTCAAAATTTTTAATTGAATTCATTAGTTAAAATGACTCTTTCGAAAGGTAAATTTAAGTACATTATTTTTGAGATAAAATTCAAACACACACAAAAAAAAAAAAAAATTACATTTTTTGTCTTTAAATTGTGTAGACCACACTATTAGCACATATATATATGTATTCAAAATTCCAAAGTAACGTCGTCATTTTAAAATTAATAATGTTTTATATTTAAGTAAAAATAGATACAAATCAAAATGTGTATATGATTTAAAGTCTTTTTCTTTCTTCCTTTCTTTTTATTGGTTTATTTTATCTACTTTTATTCCAAAGTTTTCCACACTTTAAAAGTAAAATAAAAATTCAAAAATTAAATTTAAATACTTAACTCCCCTTTATGATTTCAAATTTTCATTTTCGATTTTGATTCGTTCTATACTACAAAAATTACAAATTCGAAATCATAAATACTCATAAACAAATTTAAAATTTTTCTTCTTTTTATTAAAATATCGCAAGCACCCTATTTCACAGGAATATTTTTAAAGATCAAAATAATTTAATCTTTCAATTTGTTTTATTTAACACACTAAAGTGATAAAAATAATTTTTCTTAAGCGTTTTAAGTAACTTCCATTTTTACAGCGAGTGCAGTCAGATATATATTTGTTGTATCTTTTTGATAATTTACGCATTTCATTTTTTCGAGGCATAAATATGTTTTAAAGAAGAATTTGCGTAAAGGAATCTAGGAAAATCTTTCAAATAAATAAATAAATAAACAAACAAATAAAAAGAAAAGAAAAGAAAAAGAAAGAAAGAATAATAAAAGAAAGAATAAATGTGTTATAGAATAAATGAATTAACTTTTTAACTGCCCCAGGCGTATATATTCATATCGCGAAACCGAAGCGTTAACTGCCCCGGGCGTATAAATACGCTTTTTCGAAATACGAAACTCTGTGTTATGCTGCTACTAGTTAAACTATAACTGCGTTTTTGGAACACAATTAAATGGTTTTGCCAGTATTTTCGAAGGATTTACTTATTTCGAAGAAGATGGGAAGTGAGAGGAATCGGGAAAGGGAATGTTTCTGGGTAAATGCATAACAACGCGCGCTTTAGTGAAAAATGGTTCCACTGGGAAGCGAATCTCGTAATTTTTCGTCGGCAGGTAAGGGGTTAAGTCACAAGCTAAATAGATACAGTCATTTAGAAAAGTTTAAGACCAGTAGCCGATTTTCAGTATTTTAACACATTGTATCTTTTGCGCAGATTATTGCGTCATCTCATGTGCTGATTGAATCAGGCGCATTCTACTGCTATAACCTAAGGGGGCCTGCACGTTTATTGCCAGTTATTTATTGGATATTGTCGTAGACAGTGCTGTTGTATAATTATTGTAATGGGTAAAAAACATTCATTTACTGTTACAAAAAGGTCAGAAGTATTGACATAAATTGGATTTTATGAACGTCAAATAAGTTCGAGGGTATATGTGAGCAAGACAGCTGTGCATCAAGCTAAATGAAAAAAAGTAAATTTAATTTTCAAGTAAACTGAAAATTTCGGGAAAATTTGTGGTTTCTTAAGAGTCGTTTTTTTTTCATACTTGGTGTAAGTCGAGGTTTTCTTGCAGGTTTATGGGATGATAAACCATAATCTTTCGCCAAACATCTTGAAATAGCACTCAAACTGTTGTTGGTGCTTTTTGCTGCCAGAGAATGTATAATCGTATTGCAGGAGATTCTTGGATCTCGTACGACCATCTTTCTTATCACATGATGCATTCTTATCATATGCATTCGCTTTTCTAGGGCTACCGCTTCTATTAAAGTCCACAAATTTTCCCGAAATTTCAAATTTACTAATAGCTTGATATACTAGTAGCGAAATATATCGCTCATAGATTTTTCACTGAAAGAGCACACTGAGACGGCAGGCTAAAAGTTCCAGGTTCGTTTTCTCTAGTCTTGGCGACTTTAATTTATACTGTTAAAGTTTTAATACCCACTTTTGTTTTACAGCATTTTTTTTTTTTTTTAGAGAGAGAACTGTTTTCTTCTAAGTTAATCGTAATTACATATTGAAGAAAATTATTCTATAAAAAATTGGTCTGAAAAATGGTAGGATACCAAAATTTTACGAGATAAATTAAAAAGTTGGTAAGTCTAGTTACCTGTCAAATTATTTTTCTGTCTGTCAAAAATTGTATCAGCCTTTCTGTTAAAATTTTCCACCTGAATTCATTAGCTTAAAAAAAAATCTTGAAAAAAAATGTATGTTAAATCCTTAAAATGGGGAAATTGCACATTTTTCATTTTGACTTGTAAATGATAGTGCATGAAAATACAAACATTTTGATACCATTTTTATGCATATTTGAAAACCGGATGCTTTAATAAATTAACTTTAAAAGACGTAGTTCTCATGTTGGCGGGAAAACGCTGCGTCACGTGATAAAAACCTATCGTGACGTCACTATCCATGAAATGAACTGCCGGCTGAATTTCTCCTTCTTGTATTGTAAAGAAAAATCGTGCATTCAGCGAAATTTTGTATTCTTTCTTTAAAAAAAAATATTAAAACTATTTGAACTCATTAAACATCACTTCATTCTATAAATGACACCAAGTTTCAATGCTATTTTTTTGTACTCGCCTGCTGTTATTAATCCAAATTAAACTATAATCGAAATAATAGTTGATCAATAGAATTTTCTTAAAGAATGTTTTTAGCATGCTATGCCAAAGATGTATCTTTTAAATACTTGTTTTGTTTCATTTTATTATGTTTTATAGATTTATTATTATTTTATTATTATTATAGACTGAGTACAGAAATAAAATATTGGGATTGAGTAATAATATTTAACTGAATAATATGCATATTTTCATTGCTTAAATAATCTAGAATAGTTTATGCTAAATTAACCTAAATTAGATTACTTTTATAATTATGAGATGCCAGTATATCTGTATATATATATATAACTTTTTTAATACATTTCAATATTATAACTTAACAATATTTCTATTAAAATAGCAGCTGAAGATTGTGAATAATTAAAAACATTATAGTGATGCAGTTTGAGAAATTGAAAAGTATTTAAGGAAAATTACATGCGCTTATCATTCTAAATAAATAAATAAAATTAAAAGAAGGTCTCCGTACAAAAATATTAATATTATTTATATATGTATATATATATAGAAACGCGTTTAGTTATTTTTATAATGTAATTACTTTTTTATTTGGAAAATTTTAAAAATAGAAAGAAAAGATTAATAGAAATAGAAAGTAATAATAATAACAACATTTAGCAATAGGAAAGATATAAAATACTTTTAAATAAAATAAACACATGAAATATATGTTAAATGTAATAATACCTTATAAGTTATACATGATCTAGTTATAAATATGAATGGTATTAAATAATTAATTAAAAATTTGCAGTAAATTTCAGCAATCAAACGCAATATATACACTGGTGGACAATTGCTAAGGACAGATGACAATAACTAAGCTATTGTCATCCGTCCTTAGCAATTGTCCACCAGTGTATATATATATATATATATATATATTAAATTCATTTATCAATGAAGCCTTAATGTAAAATCCAAATATGTTTAGAATATATCAGGGGTCGATCCAGGTAAAAACTGGGACCCATTTGCTTCCCCTTCACAAAATCCAAATATCTAAAATGGGCCCCTTTAGAAAATACAAATCCATAAAATGGGTCTCTTCACAAAATTCAGATTCATAACAACAGGCCTTTCTCAAGATTTATTTTTAAAAAGATGATGATTGTGCAAAAGTTTTCCACGTGAATGTGTATACTTGGCTCAGTAATATGCTGTTAACTTGATAATGAACATTAGATAGAGTAACTTCTTAAGTGAAAGGTTTCGTGTGATAATTCTTTTTATCACAAAAAGAAATAAATTTTCACAAAATTATTTTGTTTTTCACACAAAGAAAGAAAAAAAAAAATTCACAAAAATGAGCCCCAAAAGTAAACCTGGAACAACCCTTGCATATACTATAACTGACTGTCTTCGCCTGCTTCGCTGGTCGCTAAATTTAATAAATTAAGGGAAAAAAAAAAAAAAAAAAAAACTTTTATTTCTTTTATATCATTTTATAAACAAAAAATAAATAAATAGATAATTAAAAAATAAATTCATTGAAATCGCTCTTAACATCGTTTTGGTTATTCGCAGCCTGCGGCAACTTCTTTCCCTCCAGTGTGCCCTGCTTTTTTGGATCTGGGTTCTTATTGCTCGCAGCAATGTCTTTCGTGGGCACTTCAATTTGTGTACATATCAGGAGGCGAAAGCTGCTATTATTCAAAAACTAAGATTTTAAGGATAGCTGTATCTCAGCATCTATTAAATATACTTTAATTTTGGCACCATGTACTTTATTGCAATCACTTTTTCTGCTATATTACCATTTCATTTCGATTAGTACGATAAATAAATAAATAACAAAAGATTTTCCTTTCAAAGGCATTAAATAAATAATAAATAAGTTTTTATTAAATTTAAATTTTAATAAGACTAATCCTTTATGCGATATTAACATTTTCCCGATAAAAAATTTAATTATATTTTCCTTTTGAAATGAATTAATTAAATAAATAAATAGTTGTGTAACAGCCGTTGCTAATGTAAACAACGTAGAACAATATAATTCAAGTAAATTTTATAAAAAGTAAACTTTTTTTTTAATAAAATAAAATAAAAATAATAAATAAATAATGCAATCTGAAAATAACATTTTTTTTTTCGTTGCAAAAACATGAGGTAAATATTAAATACATAATTAATGACTGCTCTATAAAATAATCATATATAATTTATAAAATAACATAATTAAAAATTAAAAAATTCTGGTTAAAAAATAATAATAATAATAAAATAAATAATCAGAAAAATATATTTTTATGTACTATGAAATTTTAATGAATATTTTAATTATAATTAAATCTTTAAGCATACATTATGAAAAAAGAAATATTCTGACATACAAGCATCTAAAAAATTAGAGAAATGTAAAAAAATACTACTAATATATTAAAGCAATGCTAAAATTCTATTATGAAGACGTTTATAATTTTCAAAATATGAATACAGAACAAATCTAGATCGCTTAGCTTTAGCTACTCTTATATTTATGCGCTAATAAAATCGAGGTTTCTTCTCAAAAATGAAAATATGGAAAGAGCATCTATTTTCGGAACATTATCCGATTGCTCTTTTACAAATCCAAAAGCGACATTATACAAATAAAAATAGAAATATATATATATAAGATATAAGATATAGTATAGTTATGGAAGGTTTAAGTTATTTCTTACAAAAGGTAAAAATTTTAAGAATAAACTATAAAATACAGATCAGAATAGAGCGAACAAAAAGAAAAGCAAGTGGTAAAAGAGTGTAAACATTCACACTTCGTGTACTGTGACGTCAACCCCCTCACGGAGCGTTTTCGGATCACGTGGTTTTGTTTTGGTTTTTAGCGATTTTAAAACGTTAATTAAAAATTAATTTGAAATAATTTTACGATTTTAATTGGATTTTTCGGATTCCCAAGATTGATTTTATCGATTACAATTAAAAGAAATTGTTTTTCCTTCCGTGTGCAACTTCCCCATTTCGAAATAAAGTTCAAAAACAGATTCAGACAATTTCATGGGCTCTTCTTACCCATGAGGAAAAGAAAGTATTGCTTCTGGGTCAAATTTTCGAAAGTGAGTTTTTGTTATATTTAGACGTTTTGCGGCCCCCTAAATACGAAAATCGTGTTTTTAGCGGTTGGTCTGTATGTGAGTCTGTCTGTTACCAGCATATCCCAAGAAAAAATAGCAGCAGAGATTCCAAACTTGTTCTAAATGTGTATCATATAGAGATGCTACACTAAGCTTTTCGTTGAAATGAAGCAAATGATTCGTGTACAGGGACACCCAAAATTATTCAAATACATTACGTATATGGGGGAATTTGCAGGTAAGTAGAGTTTAACATCTATAGACTGAACTAAAGCAAATGAAATGAATGTATATATTTTTATATGCCTAAAAAAATGCCTCATGTAGAAAATGGCAAGGGAATCATTCACTGTTCATTTACAGGGCTACACAAAAGAACTAGGTAAAAGTGCGACAATAGCTGAAAATTGATGGAACCGCATTTCAGGTTGTGCCGTATATTATTGCTATGGAATTATATTTAGGTGCACCATGTGGTTTGTACACATTCTTCAAAAGATATACAGGGTTGCAAATATTTAAGCGATAATGTTCTTTTTTATTGTTAGTGGAAGTGCTTTATTATAATATTTTACCATGTCCAGGAAAGCTGCTCACACTGTAAAAAATAGGTTCTTAAAAATAAGTATATATTGTCTCAAAATAGCCCCGAAACAATATATAGTTATATTTGAAAACCCATGTACTCATTTTTGAGTATATTAACATGCTCAAAAATGGGGTTGACCAATAAGAATCCTAATATCCCCATGTTTGACAGGTCAATGTATTCAAAAATGCGTACATGGGTTTTCAAATTTAAGTATATGTTGTTTTGGAGCTATTTTGAGACAATATATACTTATTTTTAAGAAACTATTTTTTACAGTGTGGGAATGAAAATGAATTCCTCTGAGACAATGAATTCCCCATTCTCTCCTAAATCATAGTTTAATCGCTAACGTACTTTTATTCAGTTAATCATAATTATTCTTGAACGGAATAAAAGTATATATCTCTTTTTATGTATTTGTCCGTGTTAATTTCTCATTCCTCATAACGAAAGTTTGACGGAATTGAAGGGTTATTATATATGGTAATTCTGCTCTGTGTATTGAAAATTATTAGCTTGATTAGAGTATAACGTATCATAAAAGTTGTTTCGTTTTATGTGTTCTTGTGGCGCAAAAATTAGATGCCAAAATGATACACTTCGCTGTAAATTGGCAAAACGATTTCATTTTCTCTTCCATTCACATGTAACAGAATTGTATTTTAAGTGTACACCACCTCATTCTCCCTAACTCTCTTCTAGTATCTACAGATAAATAAAGGGATAATAGAATACAGCTATACGGATGTCTCTCTATTCATTACTTCGTTTTTAATGTTTTTTCCTTTCAGTCCTCCATAGTTCAATGCGGCATCTTTTCTTGAATTTATTTAAAGCAATGTTTACGGCTCTTTTGAATAAAAAAATATATTGATCGATGTACATTCCTGAACTAACACCTTCAGAAATACCTCATGATGTCCCTGCAAAAATCTTTAAGTGCTAGATTCACCGAAATCTATACAGTTCATGCGACAGTGACTTATAACATGTATATGAATTTTCAGCTCCACCGGATAAAGTATTTAGAGGCTATCGTGCTTTAAATAATTTCAAACCATTGCTCATAATGATAGAGAAATTTTTTTTGAGTCCCTGTGAAAAAAAAAAAACGAACTATAAATTCTAGATTTACTGAATTCCTATACTGTTCGTGCGACGTTAACATATAACATGCATATAAATTTTCAAATCGTTTGAATAAGGCATTTAGACGCTATTGAACGTAAAATAATCCTGAGGACATAATGATAAAGAATTTTTTGTTGTGTCCCTGTGAAAACCTATTACTGCTAGATTAAAAGAAAAATCTATACAGTTTGTGCTACTGTAACCTTCATTATATGTCCCATATTCCAGCTCATTATAACAAAGAGTTTAGACGGTGTTGTATTCACTCACACGCATGTATACCTCACGAAAAATCGTGTAATAACGTATCTCTAAAACGGGGGCTCCTCTCTAGACTACAGTTGGAAGTGTGCAACTAGACATTATGACAGTCACATATATGAATTTGTAACATTTTTATAACCATTCTTTTTTAAGCTATGCGAATTCTTTTTTAAGCTATGCTATTGGAAATCATGATTGCAGTACTTTCGTTACATATAATGCTCCAAAAGTAAAAAAAAAAAAAAACCACAGATATAACAAAATATAATCGCATTATATGCTACTGAACTATATAGGTCGGAGATTGCTTAGCAATAGACTATTGACAGAGTAGGACAATATTCTAAATTTCTTAACAAAATGCATTATCTAAAATTATTTTTTGAAATGTAGAATACTTTGCATTTCTCAATAAAATCAAAAAATAAATTCAAACAAAATCAAACGTACTCAAAAATAAATGCTTCCCATTTAATATTTTTAAATTCTGTAATTGACACTCTGCAAAAACAAAATTATATTTCCCAAACCAATGTTGCAATTCTTATGTTTCAGTAAAAAGAATTTTTTCAGATAATCTTCAGATCTGAAGTAATATTTCTCTGAAAACAAACCTCTATCTTATTTATAAAACTTACTTTTTAAAAATAATTATGCATGTTTTAAACCCTTTTCCTTACAGAAGTTTACAAACTTTTGAAATTAAATTTAAATTCTTAAGTTAAAAACGATTTCTAAACCCAAAACTCCTTTATGATTTAAGATTTTTCATTTTCAAGTTTGCTTTAATCGTACGCTAGAAAAAATTACAAAATCAAAGTCATTACTACTAATAAACAAATTTAAAATTTCCGCATTTTTATTAAAATATGGTAAGCATCACATTTCACCCGGATAAATTTAAAGATAAAAATACTTTAATTTTTCAATTTATCTCATTTTGCACACTAAAGAAAATTAAAAATAAAAGAAATTTTCGGAAGCTTTTAAGCTGTTTCCATTTTTACAACGAGTGCAATTACTTATTTGTTATTTCTTCTTGTTAATTTACACATGTTAATGGTTCAAAACACAAATGTGACTTTAAAATGTATTTCTATTAAATTAGTAATTAATTGAATTTTACCAGATTTCTAGGAATTTTTTTTTTCTAATAAAATATTCTAAATATTAATTTCCGTTTGACAGAAATATTTAATTAAACCTGTAGTTATTATCGATATCCTAACTTATTATTTGAAACAGTTCTTTATGGCTTTCTACAATAAGAATAACTTTTACTTTATATTAAAATATGAAAATTTACGTATTTAAAATAGCAGTAGGTTAAATATAATTTAAGACTAAATAATGTACCATCATCTAACTATAATTCTACACGCACGCATACACACACACACACACACACACACACACACACACACACACACACATATATATATATATATATATTTAAAAAAAGTTACTATGACTGGCGTCAAATTTTTTTGTCTGCGACAGCATCTTCTAGCGGAGGGCAGGGTCCTTCGTGTCATGAGAGGTATCAATGTGTTCCGAATACTCCAAGGAGACATTTCAGCTGCTTAGAAATGTCTGTCATTTTAATTAAAGAAGTTATTATCTAAAACCGACAAGTTTATGAAGGTACTCTATTTTCCATTTTGAAAAAAGTTTCTCCCTCTTTGTTCTTCTGTCATGAAGTCATTTTACACTATACTGACCAAACGTCCCCATTTTCTGGGGACAAATGGGGACTTCCGTTTTTATTGAAGGCATTTTTCTAAATTTTAAAAAATTGTAGAAAGTAAATTATTAATCAGTAACACTTTATTTTTAGTCCTTATTTATTAGGAATGAAAAAATACATCCATAATTGGATAATTGTAGAAATTTTTAACGCTTCTGTATTATAAAAGTACTTTGATCTGGTCAGTCTATTTACACGGGAAAATTAAAATATGATCCATGGTTGTACGTCGGTAGGTAGGTAGGCAGGTAGGTTGGATTTAACGTCGCACGAGTACTGCGCTATGGGTAATTGGCAACGGTTTGGGACGCACCCCTAGAGATTTTTCGGAGACATCTCATCACAATTTTAATCCTTCACGGAGGGGATGATCCCCTTGCTTTGGTGATCCCCAGAGGTATAGTGTGGATGGGAACATGGAGGACTTTGGCAGATCTTATGTGCACCAGCCACCATTAGTGTAAGTGACGGTCTTTGGCCGGGTCAAGTATCGAATCGGCAATCTTCCAATTACGTGCTCAGCGCGTTACCGACTTGGGTACCACGGTCCGAAACCATAGATGTAAAAAAGAAAGAAAATAAATATCAACTTTTTTCTCTACTTTTAGAAAATTACTTTTCTTACACGGAAAAATTAAAACATGATCCCTGGTTGTAGGTAGGTAGATAATTTAGGTAGGTTGTGATTGACATCGCACCATTTACTGTGCTATGGATAATTGGCGACGGTCTGGGACGAATCCCGACAGATGTTCCAGAGACATGCCACCACAGTTTTGGCCCTATATGAAGGGGATGGCTCCCCCGCTTCGGTGGTCCCCAGAGGTATAATTTTAATGGGAACGTGAACGATATTTCGGGCATGACATAATCTACGTGCACCAGCAACCATTAATGTATACGACGGTCTTTGGCTGGGTCGAGAACCGAACCCGCAATCTTCTAATCAAGAGCTCGGTGCTCTACCGACTAGGGTACCATGGTCCGGATCTAAGTTTGCAAAAAATAAATAAAAAGGGTCATGTACTAAAGTTGTAATGCAAAATGTTCTATATATTATGAATTTCTTTCTATTATATATATATATATATATATATATATATATATTATATATTTCAATTTGACACTGAATATGAGGATTTCCAAAGTATTTTTCTACTTTTGTCTTGTAATATGTACTATTAACGTTCCTTTTCAGTAAAAGAAAGCAGCGAATAGGCGGACAGAGCTCTGCATGTGTTAACAAGTAAAGTGAGTCGGGGAGAGGCGAAGCCTTCCTCGGAGGTTGGTGAGCGGAGCGAGCAGGGGGCAGAGCCCCATAGTATACATAGATAATTTGTATAATTTAATACCTTTGTAACCTTGAGCAAACCAAAAGATATATGAAAATACCAACATACAATTAAATTTTAAATGAGATTTATTTCGAATAACATTATTGTCACGGTGATAATTTAATTTGAGTGCCAATGATTAGTAAAATCAGGGTAAATTACTTACGCAGAAGAGAAATGACACAAACATAACACATAAGCCTAACGATGAGATAATAGTTTGCAAAAACCATTAAAGTAATAGAAACAGTCAACATTTTATAGAAAATTGAAAAGGATACAAGTATTAAAGAGATCCGATAAAAGGAAAAAAAAAAAAAAAGGAGAATTCATGAATTGAAAATTGGAATTTTAAAAGCTGAAAAATAGAAATGTTCATTCATCAGGAAACTTGCATTTCTGTTTGCAGAGTGCAAGATTTCGGAAAACTGTATAGCTAAATCAAGCCAATATACAGCTCAAATCTCTATCTTGCAACAAAACAAAATAAAAAACGGAAATTAGATTAAACAATAACACAAACCAAAATTTATACAAAAATTAAGTATTTTTAAGAAATATATATATATATATATAGGACGATTAAAAATCCAACGCACAAGCTTTTAAGGGGGTTACTCCACATCATAAGAATAAAGAATTGCGTAGGAACCAAGATCACAAACATCAACTTAATCCTCTATGAACTGAATGTTTTTGGTTATTTTAAAACAGTAAAAACATAAATGGGCATGGCTTTTGTAAATTGTATTGTTAAGCAAACGTTTTTAGATTTTAATGCCTACATAAAAAGAGGTTATATATTAACATTATGTACAATATAACGCTTCCTTAAAAATGCAATTTACAAAAGCCAACCTGTATGCGAATTTTACTGTTAAAAATTAATTCATAACATATAGATATTAAAGGGATAAAATGACGTTTACGACCATACACTGAGAAAATATTTTTTAACTGACATCGAGAATCTAAATTGTGGCTCTAGAAAAATGGTTCCATATCATCCTTATAAATTCTAGTCCCCTTGGAAAGCGAGTTCTAGAAGCCCCTATTAGAATTCTAGAGCGTTTGCCTATATTCGCGAGGGCAAAGTTATTTAAAAAGCAAATAAATGAGTCTACAAGAGGCGGGTTTCTGCAACTATAATCTTGGTTTATGACCCAATTCTAGAAAATCAAGCGAGAATTTCTCGCAATATAAATGATTCTGAATATTTAGAGTATTCTGAATATTGTTTCACCATCTAGAAATGTGTGCACAAGAAATTATCGATCAATTCGTCTATCCAGTTTATGGGCGTGCCTTATGCGCATAGCTCGGAAATCTATATTTCTAGTTAAGGGATTTAGAAAATGGCCACTTTTTCATTCTAGAGAAAGGCGATATATTTTTTTTCTCAGTATATGTTCCCATGCGTATTTGTGGATTGAAATGTCGTATGATGTGCACTACCTCCCCTAAAAGTCTGTACGTTGGGTTTTGACACACCCTGTATAATAATGAAGATTAAACAATGCACTGTGTACGTGAAGCTAGGGAATGTTTTATACCGTATGTTCCATAAGTCTAGACATTTTAAAAATTCATAAAATTTGAAGGAATTGGTAGAATTGAACACGGTTTGTGAAAAAGTTATTCCCGTGTAGCGAAATTGTTTTGGAGCAAAGAAAAAAAAAAGTTAAATTTTCGTCGATAGAGTGAAAAGCATGGACGAATAATGAGAAATATGTAAATGAGAGTCCTATAACAAGGTTTTACGATTAACACATCTTATTTCCTATTTTGCTTTCTACTTGTGTATACATAAAGTTTTATTCGCGATGCTTACTTGGTGGACAATGTGTTATTGGTGAAAGTGTTTTCCGTGAGCTAAGAACCGCCGACTGAAGCCATAATTAACGGTGTTGTAACTCGTTTGAAAACTGCAGTTTGTGGTGATGGTGAACACATAGTATTTATATGCCTGTAAACATTTGCATGGAAATAAATACATTTCTGATGCTACAACATTCCATGGAAGTGCTCTCGAGAAGCAATCATCCAGTGCAGGATGTTACTATTAACCAACAGTGTTCATAGGTTGTTTGGGCTTGGTATAAAGACTGTGTAAACTTTGTACATTACCTGCATGGACTTTGTAAATAGTCGGCTCCGGTCCTTTCCACTTTCATGCAACTTTGTCGCGCGAGAGCTCTGCTCTGGCGACTTTTTTTTTTTTTTTTTGTCCGTGTCTATGCAATAAACAACGGGGGAGGCTAAAACTTCGGAGATGAGCTCTTTTGAGTCTCCACAGTGGCTTTGGAGCCCCTGTCTTCAGGTTAAAAACGCTACGCTCAAAACCGCTGTATAGTGGTGAGCGGCTTCTTTCCGTCTTAGAATCTTAGAACCTTAGAAATACATTTTTTCATGGAAATTTGTGATTTGATAAAGTTATCCTTTATCGACGAAAATTTTATTATTATTATTATTTTATTTATTTATGGAAAAAAAAAAAAAAAAAAAAAAAACTCTTCACAATAGTACTTTTTACTGATACCACATTGAAATCTACCGATTCCTTCATAATATTTATGAATTTTTAACATGTCTACAGACTTATAAGATACCTAGTATATGTGTATTATATACATTTTGCATGAGTAATCTCTATTGTTTAAAATGAAACTATTTTCTTCGTTTTACGGCGTCTCTTTGCTTTAATTGTATGATTTATTCTTAACTTTGATTGAAGTTTTTTAGATTCAGAATTTAAGTACAGAGTTGTCTTTTAAAATCAAAATAAATCGACGCAACATTTTCTTTAATTCATTGGAACAGAAAATAATAATTCTGTAATTTTATTATATTCTTAATTATGCTAATAATATCTTTAAATCATGTTTTCCAATAAGTAATTCGTATAAACAAACAGGCTCAGATTATTTTTTTTTTTTCTAGTTAACTGAATAAATATTCACAACGTATTTTTTTTTTTTTTTTTTTTTTTTTTTATGCAACATTTCTGTGTTCTAATTTACGTGTATTTTATTAAAAAATATTGTAATTAAAATTACTCAAATATTTATTCATGTTTATTTTTCCGATAGGATATTTATATACATATATTTATAAATTTCAATTTTTTTTTTTTTTTTCAATGACTTTTTTTGCCCGTATACCAAAGGCAGCGCTAAAATATACGCCAAGGGGAGAAGAGATAGAGGAAGACCACGTAAAAGATGGACTAAGGCCGGAACAGGCTTATAGCCTTCAACCGTGTTGGACATGATGATGATGATGATGATATACTTAATATATGTATATATGTATATATGATTTTTTGTTTTTTCATAACTTTTTTAATTTTTTTTCACCTAATGTCTTTTTTATATGTCTAATTCGTTTCTTTGTATTATTTGACTTATCTCCTGCAAATTCTTTATTACTGATAGATGCACTTTATACCCAGTATAAAATTAAAAATCCGACAAAATTACATACAATGAAATTATTATACTTAAAAAATACACATTTTCATGTAAAAAGCTATTGCACTTTAATGAAAAATTATAAAATATCGATGTGTGTTGCAAATGAAGTGTATAATCATTACTGCTTCAATACCCCCCCCCCCCCTCGCAATATTTCCCCTATATTCATTAACGGAATGGTGGACGTTTTGG
>CAWVNO010000232.1:0-14907 GCA_963930645.1 Salticus scenicus
ACACCATTGTGAGTACCAACAGTGGTGTTAGTATTAATGTCAACAATTCTTCCGGGTTTAGCGGGTAAATAATTTGTTAAAAATGATTGAAAATGACGATTACCAATAAAACATATTCCTGTGGAATCTTTTTTGGTTGCTGTTGGCAAGTCATATTTTTTTGCTAATGTTCTAACTTGGGTTTTAGTTTTATTGCCTAAAGGAAATAAACTATATTTTAGTTGTGCTTGTGTTAGTTGGCATAAAAAATAACTTTGATCTTTATTATTGTCAATTCCCTTTAATAATTGATATTGGTTAGTTAATGGTTGATATTTGATTTGCGCATAGTGACCCATGGCGATATAATCTGCTTGTAGTTTGTCTTGAGCATATTGTAAGAAAGCAGTAAATTTAATATACTTGTTACATAAAACATCAGGATTAGGGGTACGATTTTTTTTAAATTCTGCCAGAAAATAAGTAAAAACGTCATCTCAATATTCTTTAATAAAATCAACCCTTACTAGTTTAATATTTAATTTATTACACACTGCTAATGCGTCAAGATAATCTTGTTCTTGTGGACAAATATCTTGTTGATTAACAGTTTGTAGTTCATTGTTTACTAGTGAATCTCAATTACGCATAAAAAGACCAATAACTTCATGGCCTGCTGCTTGTAAAAGTGCTGCTGTAACTGATGAATCAACTCCACCACTCATCCCAACAACAATGCGTTTTTTTGTTTTCATTTGTTATTACTCCTTAATGGATTACTACTAAATACTTAATAATTGTAACAAATATTGGATAAATACCCAAATAATTATTTTAGTAATTAAAAACAGGAAATTAATAAAAGGTATTGAATATTAACAATGAATAGTTTACACTAATAATAAACACATCAACGCAATTGAAAATATGGCTGATAGTCATTTTTGTAAAATTTGTTACTAATGTGTTTTTTATATTTTAATAAAAAAATGAATAAAAAAAGAAGGAAGCGAAAAAAATGCCAGAACCAGGGGGGTATCATTTGATCATAATCCAGAGGGAATATTATCAAATGATAGTATCAAGGAACAAATACCAGATAATGGTATTGAGCAAGTATTATCTGCAAATAATATAGTAACAAATATTGAAGATAATAATGGTTATAGTAATGGATGATGAAATACGAAGAAAATTGTGGGTGCAGTGGGGTTATTGTCAGTCGCAGTTTCTTTAAAAACTATGCAAACGAGTAGTGCAAGTAGCAGTTACTAGTATTGGTGATATTGATTGGAATAAAGCCAATCCTTTTCATAATTCACTTGAGTTTGGAATAACTCCCGTACAATTAATAATTAGCACGCAAGCTATGAATTTATGAAAGTGGGGAACAAAAAATATTTGAAAAGAAGGAAGAGCACTTTTTGGAGTAACTAATAAAAATGAAGAAACCATGCCACTGCTGCCAGTAGCTAATGAAATGTTAATTCCAGAGTCAGAATATGGATGTGCTTCAAAGTTAAAAATTATGATAAAAGTATTTTTTGCTAAAAGCCTATATTGAATATCAAATCACTTTATGATTACTGCTTCTAGTATGTATTCAGTTGGTTCGTTAGTTAGTTTTAATGAATATTTAAATAAGATTACTTCTTGACCAAATATTGTTTCAACAATTATGCGAGCAGAAGTTTTATGTTATAGTTCACTCTTAATTGATAAGGGTATTAGTTATTTAGGAGAAACCAGTATTTGACAAGCTATTAAGAGATGATCGCAAGGTCGTAATTGAACTTGTAATTATGATAATAGTAATGAAAATGATTCATTATCACCAGCAGCAATATATTGACGTGCAAAGAGTATGAATGTTTTAAAAGTTATGGGTTGTCTTGTAACAATGGTTAGTGGTACTGTTATTGATAATGCCATTAAGACATTAGCAGTTATGTATACAGCAGGCAATATTTCTGATTTTTTCCCGACATTTGTCAATGGTTGAATGGCCGCGATTATGCTTGGATTAATTATTAATGATACTGTTGGCAATAAAGTATTAAATGCCTATGCTATCAAACAAATAAAAAAATGTTGAAAAACCATTGCTTGTTGTCGTTCAGGTAATGAATTACCAGCAGTAATGGAAAGTAATAATCCCGCAATTAATGCTGCTAGCATTAGCGATACTTTAATAAATCATAGTTTTAATGATGAGCTAGTAACTGCCAGTAATGGTAGTGGTAGTCTTGTAAATTCTACTATTACACCTCGTTGTTCAACAAGATAATATTAAGTTAACAATAAGATAAAAAGTTAGAATAATAAATTATTCTAACTTTTTTATTATTATAATTGCCCAACAGCCATGCTGGCTAAACTACTAATGGCACGGACATAAATTAACATTGCTTTTCATAAGTCATCAATTTTAATGCATTCATTATATTGATGTTCAGTGGAACTAGTATCATCAAATATGGCACCGAAGGCTACACAATTAGGCATAGCTCTGGCATAAGTACCACCACCAATAGCAATGGGTTTTGCGTTGCTATTACCAGTAACTTCGTGATAAGTTGTCATTAGCTTAGTAACAATAGTTGAATTTTGTGGCATATATAATGGTTTATCATAATGTTGTTGTTTTATTGTTAAGTTGTAAGGTTTTAATAATTTTGTTAATCTAGTTAGCACTTCTGATAACTTAGTTTTAACTGGAATTCGGATATTACATCCTAACTTTGAACTTTTATTGTTCATTTCCACGATACCAACATTAATTGTAAAATTTCCTGATTCATCAGTTAAATCACCGAAGTAGGGTGTTAAAGTAGTATCTTCTTGCAAGATTTCAGCAACAAATTTTACTAAATTGTGTTTAATGTTAAGTTGATTTAAGATTAATAGACTTCTTAAGCCAGCATTAATTCCTTCTTCTGGGCGTGAGCCATGAGCTGGTTTACCATGAATGGTAATTTGTTGTTGATTATTTTCAATTCGATAGTTGTTAGTTTTGCCAATGTTAACAAATGATGGTATATCAATGCCACTAATAGTGCTAGTAGCGCAAGTAACATTATAAGCATCACCAGCATTAATAATGATGGAGTCATGACCTAAACCAATAATATCTAGATTAATAATTCCTTTTTCAGCGTATACTAAGGGAAACATACCATCAGGAGTAAAACCAAAAGTGGGTGTCCCTTCTTGTTGCATATAAGTATTAATTGAATCTCATGTTGTTTCTTCAGTTAAACCAAAGATAACTCTAATGCGACGATTTGGTTGATAACCATGGTCTTTTAAATATTTTAAACAGTATAAAATAATAATAGTTGGACCTTTATCATCTAATACTCCGCGTCCATATAAAATGTTATTAATAATTTCTGGAGCAAAAGGTGGGACTTTTCATTCTTCATAATTACCAGGTGGTACTACATCCAGATGACCTAAGATAGCAAAGATTTCTTGCCCTGCACCGTATTCTACATATCCATATTTATTATTTTTATCATGATAAGTTTTAAATCCTAATTCTTGCGCTAAGTTAATAGCATAAGTTAATACTGCTTTAATCCCTGGACCATAAGGCGCAGAGCTGGTAGCTGGTTGCAAGTATGATTTAATTTTAACAATTTCTTTAATTTTGGTTAATGCTTGTGGAAAATATTGTGTTTTTAGTAACTTTTCATTGAATTCCATATTTGATTGGCTCCTTAGTATTTACCTACTGCAGAAATAGTAGTATTAGTTATCATACCAATTATTACATTATTTAACAATATGCAAAACTATTTTTAAAAACTAAATTTAGGTGTTGGGCTAGTTGAAGGTTGATTTCTAAATTTATTTTTTAAACTTAATAACTCAAATTTTTTATTACTAATTGATTTAATTGAATTATTAATTTTAGTTTCTATTTCCCTTATTTTATTTTTAATTATTGTAATTTCTTTTCTTTCTTCTCCTACACGTATATCTCTGGCAGAATGAGTGGTGCCTAGTGATGAACAATCTCTAGCTAATTCTTTTTGTCGATATACATCTTTATTCATTTTCTTTTAATCTAGTTTTTTGATCTCATTCTTCTTTTATTTCTCTTGCTCTCTTTCAAGAACTAGTAAATTATTTCTTCCAATAGATAACTCATTTTCAAACTTATTTTTTTTATTTTTAAATTTACTAATTGTTGTTCTAAAAAACTAATTTCTCTTTTTAAATTTTCAATTTGTCTATCCATTTTTTATTTCTCCTTTTTTAAAAAATAAAAAAACTTATTTATTTCAAGAGAAAAGTAATAAGTTAAAAACTTTATATTAAGTTTTAATTATAATATTATACTTTTTTTAAGTTTATTTTATTTACTTTTCTTCTTTAAAATATTATCTAATTTATCTAAACCAGCAGACTTAATAGCACTATAAGTCATATCTATATTACTTGCTTCTTTAAGATGTTTTTAGGTAACAATTCACTTTTAAGTTCATCCACATAATGTAAAGCACGTGAATTATACCTTTTTAACCAATGTCTAGTAAAAAATAAAATCATAGCCATTGCTTCACCACTATTACTTAATTGTTTGTTATTTTCTGGTAATTTTTCACTGGTTTTGGAACTTATACCTTCAGTAATATTTTTAAATTGCTAGTTTATTTAAATTAACCATATTTTGTGTTGGTTGTTTTTGTAAAATAGTGTCATTATTAATTTCATTTTTAGTGTTTTTTAATTCAAAATTACTTGTAGTGGCTGGTAGTAATAGTTCCTCTAATTTATATTGTTTAATAATTTTCATGGTATCTTCACTTAATATCCATAGTGGTGATATTGGGATAAGTGTTTTTAAAAATTTTATATCTTTCTCAGTTAATTGGCTAGTTTTTTTAATAGTTAATGCTGCTGGTAAAAATAATAAACAAGCATGGTGTCATGGAGAATTATTAGTAATATCTTGATAGTTAATATCTATTTTTCATGCTGTTAATAAAGAATTTATTAATTTTGGTCAATTTTTAAAGACAGCAATATGTAATAATGAGTGTTTTTCAGCATTAAAGATTAAATTATTAATAAATAAACTTTTTAAAAATATCATAATTTCTGGATTTAAAATATTATTACTATTTTTTTTGTGCTATTTGTTTTGCAAAATCACTTAATAAATTGATTACTAACTGTTCATCTTCAAAATTATCATTAGCAATTAGTTCTTGATAAAAATTATCAAGAAGTTGAGGAATATTATTTTTAATTTTCAAAAATAAATTAAAGATAATCAAAATTTCAACATGATAATTTTTCTTGTCTAATGTGAAAGCTGTATCACCATTTTCATTTTTATCATTAATATTAGCCCCATTTGCTAATAAAGTATTAATTATTGGTAAATTATTTGTTAAAACAGCTCATATTAAAGCAGTAGTACCATATTTGTTGCTATGGTTAGCGTTGGCTCCATTTGTTAATAAGGTTATCATTATTTCTCAATAACCATAGCTTGCTGCTATTATTAGCGATGTATTACCAAATTTGTCTTCATAGTTAATGTTAGCACCATTCTCTAATAATGGGTTAATGATTTTAAGATGATGGTTAATAACAGCTGCCATGAGGGCAGTATTACCAAAGTTATCAATAGCGTTAACATTGACTTTAGTTGCTAATAATAGTTTTAGGGTTGCTAGATGTCCATTTTGAGCAGCAATGATTAAAGCAGTAGTATTACTTTGATTGCTAGCATTAACATCAGTACCGTTTTGTAACAATATTGCTACTGTTGCTGCATAACCATTTTTTGCTGCTGTTATTAGTGATGTCTCACCAGCTTTATTTTCATAGTTGATATCAGCGCCATTTGTTAATAATAAGTTAACTATTTGAAAATTGTTGTTATTAACAGCTCATAGTAATGCAGTATTACCATTATCATAGGCATAGTTAATATTAGCATTGTGTCTTAATAATATGTTAATTATATTGATATGGTTGTTGATAGTAGCAAAATGTAAGGCGGTAAAACCACTTTGATTGTAATAATTAACATTAGCATTGCTACTGAGTAAGTAGTTAACTATTGTTTGCTGACCATTTTCAGCGGCTCATATTAAAGCAGTATCACCAAATTTATTTGTAGTATTAATATTAGCGCCAGCAGTTAACAAAGTATTGATCATAGTTATATCATCCTCTCAGATCGCTGTTAATAAATCTTCATTTTTATAATTATTCATATTTTCCCCTTTCAAAAATAAAAACTCGTTCTTTATTAATAAAAAAATATTAGTGATAACCAACTTATAAGTTTTTATAATTATCTTTTTTTATCAAAATATGGCATTGTTTACAACAGTTTATTAATAAAAATAGTGATTTTTATTTTATTGATATTAAAGCGATAAAAATAGCAGCAAAAAATGTTAATCCAGCGATGAGAAATCTATTATTTCATTGTTAATCCATAAAATATATTGACTTTAGTTTTTGGTAAAATGTTTCTTTATTACTAGTATTGACTTATTTTTTCAATCTAATGTTGCAATCATTGATTATTAGCATGGTTAAAAAAAATATTTTATCTTAATTTTAAAATATTTTTTTGGTTTTATTTAATTGTTAAATTTATCGTTATTTTCAATATTAAGTAATATTAACTTTTATAAAATTTTAGATTACGATAATTTTTTACAGCAAATTATTTATTTGGGTTGTAAAATTTTCATTGTTAGTTTGCGGTTGATTATGATTATTATTTATTTCGTTAATATTAAAGGGTGATAAGGATTGTTTGCTATTATTATTTATTAATAATTGATTAATTTTTAATTTTAACTGGTTTATTTCTTGTTGCTTACAAGTAATTATTTTGGTAGTATCACTAGTTTTTTGATAATAGTTAAAATTAATAATTTTTATCATAAAACTTCAGATGGGATTAATTTGATTTTTTGTTAAAATTGAAATTTCATTTTGTAATTTATTAATTTTTTCTTGATATATTGTTAGATAAATTTTATTTTTAAGTCATTTAAGATTAAACTATTAATTAATGATATTAATGGCAAAACATCAATTTTACAACTTTGATATATTTGATTTTAGTAATTTCCATTAATGAAAATGGTGGTTTTTCGGTATTATTTATTCTTTGAAATTGAAAGTTATTTGGTAATCCCAATTTTATTGTCATTGCAGTTTGTTGTTCAAATGTTTGATATAACTTTTTAATAATTATCTTTACTATTATTAGATGACCATTTTGTGCTGCTAGTTTTAAAGCAGTATTACCATCTGCATTTTGATGATTGATAGCAGCACCATGTGTGCTAGTAAAAGCTTAACAATTGCGAAATGACCATTGGCTGCAGCATTTATTAAAGCTGTATTACCATTTTCATTACTATGGTTAATATTGACTTGTTTTGTTAATAATATTTTCATTATTGGTAAATAACCATTTGTAGCAACTAGCATCAAAGTAGTATTCTCAGCTTGATTACTATGATTAACGTTAGCGTCATATGTTAGTAAAATATTAATTATTGGTAAATGGGAATTTATTACCGCATATATTAACGATGTATCACCGCTTATTGTTTCATGGTTGCTATTAGCACCATGAGCTAATAAAGTGGTAACAATTTGTAACTGACCATTAGCACTAGCAACTATTAATGCACTGTCACCATCTTCATTTTGATGGTTGATATCAGCGTCATGAGCTAATAAAATCTTAACCATTGCTAAATTACCATGACCAGCAGCATAGATTAATGCTGTGTTGCCATCTTCATTTTGATGATTGATATCAGCATTGTTAGCTAATAAAGTCTTAACTATTTTTCAATAATTATTTGTCACAACTAAGATTAAAGCCGTATCACCGGTTATCGTTTCATGGTTAATGTTAGCGCCATATGCTAATAAAGTGGTAACGATTGATAAATGACCATTAGCTGCAGCTCAGATTAAAGCAGTGCAGCCAGAATTATTAGCATGATTAATATTAATATTACTTTTTGCAACTAAAAATTTAACTAATGGGTAATAACCATTTTTGGCAACTAGAATTAATGTTGTTTCACCACTTTCATTGCTATGATTGATGTTTGCTCCTTTTTGCAATAATAGTTTAATTAGTTGAAAATGGCCATGGGTTGCAGCTTTGGTTAAAGCGGTGTCACCATTTTTATTTTTATGATTAATAATGATTGCTTGTTTTCTTAATAGGGTATTTTAATTATTTTATAGTTACTAGTGGCAGCAGCCATAATTAAAGCAGTATTACCATTTGCATTTTGATGATTGATGTTTGCTCCTTTTTGTAATAATAATTTAATTAGTTGAAAATGGCCATGGGCTGCAGCTTTGGTTAAAGCGGTATCACCATTTTCATTTTCATGATTAATAGTAATTGCTGTTGTTAATAAACAATTAATTACTTTGTAATTACCAGTAGCAGCAGCCATAATTAAAGCAGTATTACCATCTTCATTTGTAATATTAACATTAGCATTGTGTCTTAATAAAATTTTAATTACTATTAAATGTCGATTTTCACTAGCTTTTATTAAAGCGGTATTACCTTTTTCATTGCTATGATTGATATTTGCTCCCTTTTGCAACAAAAATTTAACAATTTGGTAGTGACCATTAGTTGCAGCTGCCATTAAGGCATTATTACTATTATTTATGTTGAATAATACTTTAACTACTGGTAGATAACCATTTTGTGCTGCTACTGTTAGTGCTGTGCAACCAGGTTTGATTTCATAGTTAATGTCAGCATTATTAGCTAGTAAAACTTTAACTATTGCTAGATTACCTTTTGTTGCTGCTCATAATAAAGCATTGTAGCCGTATTTGGTTATAGTATTAACATTAGCGTTACTTGTTAGTAATACTTTTACTATTGGTAGCTGACAATTTTGCGCCGCTAAGATTAACGCTGTATCACCATTTTCATTTTCAATAGTAACATTAGCACCATATACTAATAAAGTGGTGACAATTGTTAAATTACCTTTTTTAGCAGCTAAGATTAAAGCCGTATCACCATTTTCATTTTGATGATTAACATTGGCGCCGTATGCTAACAATAGTTTAATCATTGTTAAATTATTATTTTGTGTAGCTATTATTAAACTATTATTACCATCTTGCTGAAGATAATTAGCATTAGCGCCATTTCTTAATAAAATTTCAACTATTGTTATTTCATTTTTTATGATTGCTGTTAGTAAATTTTCATTATTAATTAATAGTAGCATTTATCATATTTCCCCCTTTTATTAAAAAACCCATTTACTTTGTAATAAAGCAAAGGGTTTATAACCGATATAAGTTGTCTATTTTTATAGTTATTTTTTATCAAATTTTTTAATATTTTACAAATAATTACTGTGCTAAATTTTGTTAATATCACAGTTAAATATTAGAAAAATGTAAGGTAGTACAGACATTTTGGACTATTTTCCATCTAATAAAAGTTTATCAAAATAATCCATAGGAGTCATTAATCCTAATGATTTATGTGGTTTAGAATTGTTATAATATTCTTGAAAAGAATTCACTAATTTTTGAAATAAACTAAAATCACTATTTAAATATGGTTTTATTTCAAATAAATTACTTCAATTTCTGTGAAATCTTTCAATCTTACCATTATTCTGTGGTGATCTAAACGGTGTAGTTTCATGAACTATACCTTTTTTATTACAAAAATTTGTAAATCAACGATTTCTTTGTGGCTTTCCACAAGATGTATTAGTATATTGACTACCATTATCAGTCCTAATCCTTTTAATTTTAATTCCCAATTTTTGATAAAAATTTAAAGCATTTTTAGTAGCATTTACAATATCTCTGGTTTGTGCTTGTTCAGATGGATAACAATAAGTAATTCGAGTTTTTTCATCAATAAAATCAATAATATATCATCTTTTACTTCCTGTTATATAATCTGATACTACTTTAATATCAGTCTGCAATAATCCAGTTTCTTTTACCTCATATCTCAAATGTTTTTTCTTAATAGTTTTTTGTGAATAAAAACCAAAACGTTTTAATCAACGATATATAGTTTTAACCGAGGGTTTTGGCAAAAAATTAAATCTAATATCATCCATATGCCTTATTAAATAACAAAATTGAAAAGCACCTATACCAAACTCTTCTTTATACTGAACAAAATAATTTATAAATTTTTCTGATAATTCCAAATTATAGAAATATTTAATATTTTTAGGTTTTGTTGATTTAAATAATAATTCTTCAAAAGGTTTATTTCTGTAGAAAATATCATAAAAACGTTTAGCTCAATAATAAAAAGTTTGCTTTGGCATATGTAATTGAGAGATTATTTCTTTACAAGTATTTTTATTTTTAAAAATAAAACAAAATTTTCTAAATTTACAATAATAAATATTAACTTTATTAATATTTTTATCATTTTTATACTTTGCTACAAACTTGTTAAATTTATAATCAAATTTAGTAAAATCAGCACTATTAATTAAATATTTCATTTTAAACTACCCCTCAACTAATAATATAAAGTTATAAAAACTTTTATTAGTCCAAAAAGTGTGTCTAATCTACATAATTTTAATGATTATATATTTGCTATAATGATATTTATTTATTAAAATTATATTTTTAAAAAAGAGTGTAAACTATGAAAAAAATATTAATAATGTTCAGTAGCATTATATTTTTAGTGATAGCAAATAATGGAATTGTTAAAACAAATGAAAATGCGATGCTGACAAAACAGCCAACCACAAATAAAGAAAGTGAAAATAGTAGTGTCCTATTTAATAATAAATATAGTTATTTAAGTAATAGTGATTGAATTACTAATCAGTCAGCAATCAATGGCAACTTTTATAGTTATGATACTAGTCACCTAACTAATGCTGATGGTAGTCCTTGATATTTAAGTGACGGTACTGATGCTAGAAATGCTTTTAAAGTAGATAGTAATGGCCAGTTAGTTGCTAATATTAAAATTTCTGATCAAGATAAAGCTGATCTTGAAAATAGTAAAGCAGAAATGGTTAATTATCGAAAAATAACAAAATTTAAATATGATTATGATCCATATCGTAGTAGTGGCTATTCTAACCAGTATTTTAATGACAAAAATAATCAAAATAATAATTGACAATACTTACAATTTAGTAGTTCTGGTAAAAGAATAGATATTAGTAATCAAAAAGATGCTAATAAAGTGGAATATAGTAATAATCTAAGTGAAGCATGAGGATTATATTATATTGCTAAAGCGGTAAAGGAAAATCAGATTACCCAAACTGTTGCTGATAGTTTAGCTAATGCCTTTATTAGTCAAAGTAGTTTACAAGGTAAAATTAGTAATAGCAAGGTAGTTGATGAAATTATTAATTTAATTATTACTAATAATGATATTTATGATTTGCTGCGTACTGCACCAATCAAAGTAACTGCTAAAAATTATTCATTAAATTTTATTTTTGATAGTAATAATAATTTGATTAAAGTTAACTATCAAAAGCTATCATTTGCCTTAAACTTTAGTTATGAAGAAAGTTTTAATGGTACTGCTTCACATAATTTATCAAATCGGAATATTCATTATCTTTTTAATACCACTGATTATTTTAATGATTGAAATGATTTTTGTAATAATTGTGGCACTATTGGCTTTACTAGTGATTCACTAGTAGCAGCTAATGGAAAATATAGTAAAGAAGAAATTAAAGGTTCAAAACTAAGTATTAACACTAAAATGATACCTGAAAATAATGGAGTTTTAGAACAAAAGTGAATGGTTACTGCTTTTTATGATGGTGGTGCTTTTGGTGCTCATTATGATTTAACTTTAGAAATTTATTTTATACATCTAAATAATGAATTAGCTTTTTACTGAGATCTTTATGAAGATTCTAGCATGTGTAATCAAGGAATATCATTTACTATTAATATTAAGCCAATATTTAATTTTTAGGCTGGTAGTTGGTATTGGTAGTGGTTGTGATATGGTAAATTTAGAAAAGCAAATAGCTGTTGAGACGAAAATAAGCATATATTTGTCTATTTTTAATAAAGTAATGAGTAGTATGTGACAATTTAAAAGTAAATTAATGATATGTATTTAAAACAAGTATATTTAAGTATTGAAAAAGAAAAAGAATTAAAAGCAAAACTTACAATATTACAAGCATTAAAAGCAAAAAAAGTTGAATCATTGCAAGAAACTAAAAAGCAATTTGATCAACAAAAGATAACAGCAGCAGCAAATGAAATTGAACAGGAGTTAAATAATAGCAAAAAAATACTAAAAGAAAAGAAAACCAAAAGATCAATTCTCCGCTTATGTAAAAAATTTAAGTATATAAAACTAGCATTGAAGTAATTTTCACTATTTATTAAAAGTAGTTGGTTTAATTAAGAGTGCACCCAAAAAATAAGTAAAGTTAATGCTAAAATTATTTGGAGGTGTACTTTTTTATGACTAAAAAAGGTGAAAAATTTTAATTTCTCTTTTGACATTAATAAGTAATAATGCTTAGGAATTAAAATTTTTGCACTAAGTGTATTATGTTCGTGCTTTTCAATTTTGTTCTTTGGCAATATTTTTATTGGCTTTTGAAGAAATTTTAGTTTTTCAAGAAGGATAATTTTCACCTTTACTTTTAGCATTAACAATATTCATGGGATCTAAATTATGTAATTCAGTGGTTCCTTGTTGATTAGCAGGACGATGAAGGACAATGGTTCAAGAGTAAGTTTCGATATTATCTGCTGTTGTGTAATCATTAGTGAAGGAATCACGAAACATTCATGCACCAGCATAATCTTTCCGATATAATTTATCACTAACACCAGTAATTGCTTCCGCTTTTTCTCATACAGCTTCAATTTGTGCTAACGTTCAATGCTGTTTAGTAACTTTTGGTGTTGGTGGTTGGTTTACTATTATTTCTGCTTTTGCTGTTGTTGTCGTTGCTGATTGGTAATTATCAATTTCTATTGTTGCTGGTTGCTGTTTAACATTAGTAATAGTTGTTGTTGCTTGATTATCATCTTGCACATCAAAGCCACCTTGATTTTTTGGTTGATAGATGGTATCAGTAGTAGTGTTATTAGTTGTTGCTGGATCTAATTCTAAGATGTCAGTGGTACTTGTTGGTGGTAAATCATCATATTTTGATTGTTCACTACTAACAGTACTAGTAACTGGTCGAGAATATATTGCGTTGGTAGCTGCTTCACTATTGTTATGTTCAGGTTGTAAATTAGTAATAGTATCAGGGGTTGGTGGTACTGCTTCATCGTGGTAAGCACTAGGTGTTGCTTCTGAAGATAAATCGTTATTAGTATAATTAACATGATTGTTGTTAGAGTTACTAGTAGTGGCTACTTCTTTACTATTAGGTGTTTCCAAATTAGTACTAGTGATGTTGGATGTGGGAATTGGTACACCACCAGGAATAGTAATAGTATCATCAATTTCTTCTTTTTTGATGATTTGATTAGTGTTGGCTTTTGGTTTGGCTACTGGCATTAATAGGATGTTTGATTTATATTGAGCAGTGATGTTAATGCTCAATCAAAGACTATGAATTAGTAGCAACACGGCAAATAGTTGTGCCAATATTCAAGGTAAAAATGCTATTAGAAAGTTACCAGTAGTATTAGTTATTTCACCATCGGTTTTATTAGCTAAGAAAGCAAAAGTTTCAAATCTAAAGATAAAAAAAACAGTAAGAAAAATAACAAATATTGCCGCAAAAATAAAAGTTATGAAACTAAAAAGTGCAGAGATACTATTTTTATTTTTAATAAAAATAAAGGGCATTACTATTAAGACTAAACTTAAAATCGAGAAAATTAACACAATAATACTTATTGTTTGAAAACTAATTTGTAAGTTAGCATTAGGTTGTATTGGATTATTAAATCATTTTAAATAGTTATCAATTGCTTGACGGGCAGTAGTTAATCATAAAGCTCAACCTATTAGTAAACTACAAGCAAGTAAAACTGCATTAACAATTATTGTTATTTTGTTGTATGATTCAATCCGATTAACTTTTGGCTTTTTGGTTGCAGTGACAACTGGTGTTGCACTAGCATTTGCTTCCACAATCATAAAAATTCCCCATTCTATTATGTTTAATATATTCCTGTTTTTATAATTATATCAAATTAAAAATTAAGATAGTGTGGGGTAATAGTTTTCATAAAATAGTCATTTTTTTTAGCTTGCTATTAATACAAATTGTTAAGTGATTGCATTTTAAAATTATTGATAATAATAATTTTAAAAACTTTTTAACTAGAGTTATTAGTAATTTAAGTAAATAAAATAAATAATTGTTTTTTTAAAAAAATATTATATAATTTTATTTGTATTATTTAACTTAAAGTTTAGTATAAATAAACAAAGGGAGAAAATAATCACATGAAAATTGGTAGAAAGTTAAAAACTTTACGATTAAAACACAATTTAACTATGGAAGAATTAGCAAAACGTTGTGATTTATCCAAAGGATTTATTAGTCAGTTAGAACACGATCTTGCTTCACCTAGTATTGAAACTTTAAAAAGTATTTTAGATGTTTTTGAATGTCCATTATCCACTTTTTTTGCTGGCAACATCAAAGAAAAAATAGTTTTTAAATCACAAGATGTCACTATTAGTGATGAAAAAGACTATCAAATAAAATGAATTATTCCTAATGCACAGAAACTAACATTAGAACCAGTAATTTTAATTTTAAAAGCATTTGGTAATTCAAATAAAATCCCACCATTTCAAGGTGAAATCTTTGGATATGTCTTAAATGGCACGGTATTTGTTCATTATGGTGGCACCAGAGTAAAAGCAGTAGCAAATGAAGCATTTTATATTAAGGGTAATGAAAAGCATTATTTGGA
>CAWVNO010000233.1:0-12000 GCA_963930645.1 Salticus scenicus
ACTGTAACTTTGGCAGGGCATTCAGCATTAATTTTATTTGAGCGCATAAGCTTTAAATGATGATGTCCCATACCCCTGGGTTTAAAGTTACCACTTCTATGGCAATAATAAGTTGTTGTTCTATAATCAACCGAACTTCTATTCTCAGTTCCTCTATGCTGAACAAATTTACAAATTTTTAAATTTTCTTCTTTTGATTTCCAAATGGAAAACTCTTCATTGTTTTTAAATGACAACTCTTCTTTCTCAATTTGTAAATCATGTTCCATCTCAATATGGCAATTTAATTGATCTGTATGCTTCAATAAAGTGGCACATAAAGGACATCTTATTGTTTGTTTTTCACAAACCTCTTGTTTGTGAACGTTTCTCAAATGTCTATTTAAATTAAATTTTTTTGAGAAACGTTTGTCACAAAAAGTGCATATGAATGCACTTTCTTCCATTTTGTCTCAATAGAAAAAAGAAGAAAAAAAAGCGTACCAGAATTACATCACACAATTCAATTAAAAATAAATAAATAAAAGAATGGTGATAAAAATTTAGAAAGAAACTACTAATAGATTACAGAAGAAAAAGTATAGAATCGATAATGAGAAAGCGATCACATCCGTTTTTATAGTAACTCTACATTAAGTTAAAAGATGGCGCCAAAATTTTTCTCTCTCAATAATACAAGAAATTCTTCTCTACATTGGAGCATGCGCAAATTGAGAGGAGCTCCGCTGTCGCAAAGGCCTAGTGGCTACCGCGGCCGATCGTAATAAATTGTTGCACAAATATGGTACAAGTTTTTAATAAGAAATTCTGTTGTAAGTGTTCCGTGTCGATATAGAGAGCTATTAGCACAAGCACATAACTGTAGATCCAGCCATACGGTGAACCTACATTTTTTGAGTAATAAGAGAAATTGAAAACAATAATAGCTATTCATTAAATTGAATTAAATAATATATCATTTAAATTTACTGGTGTGATATGTATAAATGATTTTTATTTTTTATACGTTTTATTTACTTAAATAACTATTTTTAATTTTATGTCTTCCTTTTTTTACCATAACAGACCACCTATTTTAGCAGGTATACATTATTTAACAAAGCTGTTATGAACACATACCCCTGTTTTCGTGATTAGTTATTGCATAGTTACAATTATATTCTTCTCTTTTTTTTTTTTACTTTCTGTTAATTAATTTTTTTTTTTTATTCTACTTTTTTAGTTAGTTATATTTGTATTTATTTGTAATTATTTTTATTTTTATTTATCTCATTTATTTATTCTACTAATATTAAACAAAATTTTCTGCATTTGTATACATTATAGGAATATATGAATGGAAATGTATTTTTAGGGTTTTTTTAAAATCAATTAAGGGGGGGGGGGAGGGGGGAGAAAAAAAATTAATACTTTCTGCGCAGAAATTAAGTCCACTTTCCGAATGTGAATAGAAATTTACGACTTGGAAAATTTTAGTTAAGTATGTGGAAGATTTTAATTAGCTTTATTTTAATAATAAATAAATTTTATTTTAAGAATAATAATTTTATTTTGGCTAGTAAGGAATGTTATGAAAATAGTTGGTGTTGAATACAATTCATCAAGTTAAAGGCGCCCACAAACATAAATTTGACTACGGTCAGAATTTTTAAGGGTCCTAAGAATCAAATGGTTATTAAATGCGACAATTATAAAATGTTAGTAGGATATAAAAGGAACTAAAGCTATAAAACGTAAAGGTAAAAAAATGTTCTTCACAATTATAAACATGACAACAGTTTGATTTATTCCGGAGCATTACAAGTTTCATTGTATGTATTCGCCTATTTTCCCCCATCATTTTGTTTGAAAATCATTTTTCTTTATATTAAATCGTAGTTGCGCATAGTGCGACCACGTTTCCTACGACTAGCAGTGAGGCCGAGTCCAAAAGTTTCGAGGGATGCAAAACTGGCCGAGAGATAGTTATTTGGCAAACATCCAGTTATTCGGTGTTCCCTTATCGCTTGTTTTCTCTCAGTCACCCCTATTTTAACACTGAACTCGTTCAATCCGCACTTGCGCAGAGGCATCCATGGTCGCAAGAAATGTGGTTAAAGAATACCAGATAATACTTTACTGTAAACAAAGTGATGCGGGAAAAAGGCAGGTACTAACAGGGCTCTGGAGTAATTTAAAAAATTGTCATTTATGTAAACAGGAAATTTTTATTTTAGCAAATGTGGAGAAAGATATGCTACACAATATTTATATCTTTAATTATCCTTTCTGATATATAACCAGACTTGTTGAAGTAAAATATAAAATAAATATTTACATAACGTTGAAAACGCCAATGTAAAAAGTACATTGCCATACGTGACATCCTGATTATGAACCGAAATATAAGTACAACTTTTTCGCACAACTTAATTTTTACAGTAATTATCTCCAAATGTGGTTACGATTAAATAAGAATAAAATTATTCCAAAAAAAAAAAAAAAAAAAAAGACTGGTGTGAAAAAGAAGGGCGGGTACTAAAAATCTTCCTTTAGTTAAAGAGATGGTTGGCAAGTATGCGTTAGGTAAGCAAACTGCAGTTTCGGTAGCGTTAAGCCGTACTTGACAACATCCTAATTAATATTCCGTAGTGTTGTTAGTCACACCATTTCCCACACCAGTTAATTTGTAGAATAATATTCTGCAAATGAAATTATGATTAAATAAGAAGAAAAATACTCTAAAAATATACTGGTGGGGGAAAAAAGGCGGGGCTAACTATACTACTGAATATTAATTAGTATAGTGGCAAGTATGCGTTAAGCGTACCTCATCAGTACAGAATGACAAAACGCATTATTGCTACTCTATGTAAATAGGGAAACGTATTTTAGAGTCACATTAGCAGCCAATAGAAATTTAAGAATCTGGAGATATTCGAAAATAGGAAATTGGAAACAGAGAACTGTATAAATGGTTGGTGAAAAGCAAGAATACGTGGGTTTTATGTAACATTTCCAATAAACAGTGACACGAATACATCAAAATCGCAATTAATGACATTTTTCTGAGTTTTAAAAGTATAGAAAGCTTCTAGAAAATCGAGTTCATATAAATGTTTAAGCCGATACATTATTTTAGCTGAACTAAAATTAAAAATAAAGTTTTTCTCCCAACAATGCTTAGTAATGGCTTATTTGTACAATTCTTGTTTCTGAATGTAACTCATGTGTTCTTTAAGATAAACTTGAGCTGACGTTTTGTTTCGCAAATATATGATCAGGGACCGATTTACTCACTTGGAGGCCCAGGGCACTCATGTTCAATGGGCCCCTTTTCCTTGCATTTTAATATTACAACAAACAAAACAAACCGCATATTTTTGATTCACACGTCTAAAAATTCTCTTCACTTTTCATTTTATTGGTAAGACTTAACTATATCCGATGTTTGTCTATCGGATCAACGTACATCGCGCCCGTTTACCTGCACTGCGGTGCATGTCTCGGATTAAGTTAGCGTTAGTAAGAGTTTGGAATGCAGTATCGGTAGTATGCAGTTGTATTTGCGTTTAGCGAAAATATTGCAATTTTTTCAATGAACTGATAGTTTCCTTGAAAGATCAGACCGTCGATTTATATAACAGCGCAGTAATACCTCCATCCATTGATGAAAAAACAAAATATAACTATCATTATAGCAAAATATGGAAATATTTCATTTTAACAATTTTTTTAAATATATAATGGAATTTCGTGGAGGCCCCTCTCAGTGTGAGGGCCCAGGGCACATGCCCCGAATGCCCTGCCTGAAATCAGGCACTGTATATGATCGCTTATATTCACAAGGAATACTATAAAAACCTTAAGGATTACGTATATCAATAGGATATTTTCACACAGAAAGGGCTAATTAGTTTGTAAGTGAGAAAATTAATTTAAAATCATATTGTTTGAGAACTTAACGCTTTCGCAACCGCTGACGTAGATTCACGTCATTTGGAAATCTGTAACTCCAGCAGTGGGCGTTTCTTTCGTAATTTGTATGTTGTTTCTTTCTTAAGTATATACCCAATATTTGTATTTTTACAATAAAATATACTATGTATACAAATATAATATAATACGAATATAATTATAATGTATGTTCATTTGTAATAACAATATGAATACAAAAAATTTTGTTCTGAAATATTGTAACTTGGGAGAATAACGCCTACAGGCGGACCTCACTGTCAAAAAGATAAAAGTATGCGGTCGCGAAAGTGTTAAGGTATAGCAAAACTAGTTTTAGGGAAAAAGGGCAAAACAATAACGATTTTGGAAGGGGACTTGGGACGTGGAAGCACGTGGAGTTTGGGATGTTGTAATGAAGAATTTCCACACATGGGGGATTTGAACAAAAACCTATTTTCTGGTAGTTTTAGAACCATAAATTTCAAAAAGTTTATTAAAAATGCAAAAAAAGTTCTCATTAATTTAAAAAATAACTTTAAAGTTAACCAAAAATCAAGCGACTTCAAAACGCTGCCTGATGTCACTCTTTATGATGTTTCAATGTTTACATTTTGTTAGCCTAGTTAGTAAGCAGCAATTCGTTTTAACTTTCGTAATTGTCAATTGTTTATGTTATTTCTGAGCATTTTTTTTTCATCTTATAATCTTTTAGTATCATTATCACCATTTTCCATTACCATTATTTTCAATTGTCTTTTTTTCATGGCGGTTTTCCAATGTTTTCATTTAATAGGATCCTGTTGAACGCTAAAGAATAATTTTTGAGAAGCATTAGCCGTTGTATTAGTGTAAAATGGTACAATACAATATTTATACTACGATTTCTTAATATCCGTCATTATTATAACATACAAAACCTATTTCACTGATTCAAGAAACAAAGCAAAGCACGAAATCAAATGTAAACAACGATTACTTCTGCTTGTTGTCATAAAGAGTGACGTCACGATATATTATACTGCGTTTTCTCGATAGAGTAAATAGTGCGATGTTAAAATTGTTATAAATCAGTTATTAGATTTCAAATAAAGAAAATGTATGTATTTATTTTCTTACTTTTTCATTTTCTATAGAAATAAAATCAGAAAACGTACAAATTGTCTATTTAAAAAGAACTTTTTAAATAATGGAAGGGTCAACAGCAACCGCTGTTGTTAGATATCTCATTTCAGAGTTGAGGGATTCAAGATCAGACCAAATGTTAAAGGCACGATTACAAAAATATAAAAATTGGACATTCTTTAGTAAGGTGGATGATATGAACGAGAAAAGTGAGGTAATAAAATTGCAAAACTTTTTACTGTAAACGGTAGTGCAGAAGCCCTGTTTAGTGCGAGTGAGAAGGGTATCAAAAAAAGGGACTGAACAATTGTTTTCAATTTCGGATGTAAATTGAATGTTATTATCAAGAAAATTCATGATCTGGAATACTTCATTAATATTGTGCCGAGGAGTGTCTATTAAAGTGAAAGTATCATCTACATAGCGTGTTCAAAATGGAAAAGATATTTTTTTTAAGACAGAATTTTCGAAATAATACATATATATATGTGCAAGAATTGGTAAGAAAGGAGAACATAAACTTTTTGATTGTTGATAAAAATTTACTTGAAATATTAGGTAAATTTTACCAATAAGGTAAACAAGTTAAGTTGGTAAAATTTACCAATAAAGTAAATTTTACCAATGATCGGAAAGTTTAGCCATTGGTTCAGTTTTCCAGATTTCGATAGTGGTTTTAAATTTTGTGTATTTAGGAATTTAAACAGTTATTCAAATAAGTTTAGGTACAAACACAACATTTTTAGTAATTTTAACGTAATTTTATTTTGTATTTAAAAATTTCATTTTTTCCCCCTGTTGGAATTTTAATAAGTAATTTACCGTGTAATTGAGATCCTAATTTATTTTTTTCTAAATATATGGACGGACCCCTAATACATTTTCGTTTATAAATTTCTTAACATAGGTGCCAATTCTTCCGATTTTTTCATACCAGTATTTCTTGAGAAAAATTCTTCTTTACTAAAAGATCAAAAGTATACAATTAAATAAGACGAATAAAATAATTTTATAGTAGTGATGTGAAAAAGTCGGAAGAATTAGCACCCATATATCAGAGTCGCCAACTTTAATATTTTAGTCCGGAGCATTGTTAGAACCGCCTTTTTATTGTACTGAAAATTTTGAAAAATGGTTTTATTTTTATTTAATCATTATCACATACAGAGCTGCCAACCTAATCCGGCAATTTGTTTGTACCGCCCCTTTTTCTACACCACTTAAATTTTAGAGTATTTGTTTTCTTAATTTATCGAAAATATATTTGAAGAGAATTACTCTAAAAATTAAGTGGTGTAGAAAAAGGAGCGGTACAAACAATTTGCCGGATTAGGTTGGCAGCTCTGCACATAGTAAAGGAAAATAATCTACAAAATTTCTGGTGCGATAAAGAAGGCGGAGCTAAAATTTCTCCGGAATAAATTATAAAAGTTGACAGCACTGATATATTAAGAATTAATTAAAATTATATAAATAGTACCTTATTCCGAACTTCATTGTTCTCAGACATGGAGTCAAAAAGAATGTTACCATTTGAAAAAGATGATGTATTAATATGAAAATAACCACCTAAATAAAAATCAACTGAAGCACTAATAACTAGACGTTACAATGAATCTATCGCGCCAGCCGCCTATCCATGCGGTTATTTTTAGTGAAATTAGTCGGGGGAGGAGGACGGCAAACTTTTTTTTATGACTGAAATCTTGCTAGTCTATGCACAAGCGCAGTTAAAAAATATTTAGTAAACATGCTGATATTTCATTTGATATTTGATATTTTTATATTCTGATTGCAGCATGTTGCATCTAATGTAGTATGTCAAGTTTTCTAAAACTGGTATTATTAGTTTAACCATTTGCGGCGCAAGGTAATTGGGATCATTTAATTTACACTGCCACTGTAATTCATGAACAAAATTAAAATAAAAGAATTTAATTACATTTTCTGCTATGTTATAAAAGTAAAATTTTGCTAAAAAATTTCGGGATAAGTTTTTGCAGTTGAAAATTAATAATATGCGTCCTCGCAGCTAAGACAGTGCGCCACAAACGCTTAAAGACTCCACAAGTTATAGTAAAAATTCCGCACCTTGAGTTTTCATGCGGAACTCAGATCGAAACCGGTTATTCGGGAAAAATCCGATGTGAGATTTCCCCACATTGGTGGAATTCGAGCAACAGAAAGGCATATCAAAGATTGACAGGTTTGATGATTTGTCAGCTGAGTTGCTTCAATCTAATTTAAAAAGAATGACTATGAATGGACTTTTATATCGCACTGGAACTACGTAATGGGCACTTAAGAGGGGACAATACCTAATCCCGCGGACAGCAGTAGCCAATGTTATTCTATGGGAAAATTTGTTGCGACAATTACACATTACCTAATGTATATTTTTTAATTCTGTTTTCGCAGTCAGAAAATTCATAACCGTTAACCCTACAAGGCACCCAGTTCCATACATGGAACACCGACTTTAATCGTTCCTATAGCTATAAAACTATTAGTAGCGACATCTCTTGACATCTTGATAGAAGCTACTGGCATTTAGTAATGTAGTAATACGAATCTTTACCTAAAGATGTCGTTCGTGTTTTTGTTATACTGCACTCAGTGTGAAATTTGAATGAAAGTGATACGTTAGTCGTTTGTCTGAATTCAAAAATAACAAAAGAATAGTTATTGAACAGTTTTGACTCGAAAAAAAAATACTGTGTGTTTTAACGAAGTGTATATTTTGCACAGATAAGTTGTTTTTTTTATATTACGATAGTAAACGTATTAGTTTATCATACTTTTATGTATGTTCCACATACGGTACGTTGAGTTAAAAAGTTGATTTTTCCGTAAAATATGGTTTTATTTTTATTTTTATAAGTTTTCCCTATCTTCTGATCACTAATTACAACCTATATATTTTTGTCGAGCACAGAAAAAAAAAAATTGAGCCTTGTAGGGTTAAATGAGTACTCATTTTTGAAAAATTCATTTTTTTTAATTTTTACATTTTGAGTTCAAAAATGCGATTTTTCACAAAATGCATTTTTCTCATTTTCTAGTCTCAAAATGAAATACTAAAATTTTAAAAAATCAATTTTTGCAAAACAAGTACTAATTTAACGCTTATGAATTTTCTAAATGTGAAAACAGAATTGAAAAATATTCATTAGGTAATGAGTAATTATGTAAACAAATTTTCCCATAGAATAACATGGGCGAAGGCTGCCGGCGAGATTAGGTATAGTCCGCTCTTAAGGTGAGAAAACACTATTATCGCTCTTGAAAATGTGACATTTCTCACTTTTCGTGAAAGAGTGACGCATAGTCACTCTGTCACAAAGAGTGAGGTCATTGCCAAGATCAATCTTTTGTAGAGTGAGAAATTTTTGGCGCCATCTAATACCCTTATTTCGAATGAAATATGAAGAACAATTTCTGGACGATCTCATGCATGTATTTATTTAGCAAAACACATTGAAGACTTTTGTTGAATAGAAAAGCAAAATAATTATGTTAGAAGATAATTTAGTAAACATTATTTTTTATGCGCTTAACAAAATCGAATTAATATTATTAGCAAAGATCCGAAAATCATAAGAAACATATAGAAATTCGTATTAGAAAGTAAATAATTTTTATCATAAATATATAATATGTAAGAGAAAATATCAGTGCAATTTTAATGCATAACGCTTTAAAATCTAAAGGAATTTACATTTTTATTATACTCATTGACAACTAACGTATGCGAAATATTCAAAAATTTGGCTATAATCTTTTACTAAGATTAAAAATTAACAGCAAAATTTATACTCCTGAACAGACGAATTTTTTAAGAAACTCTGTAGATTTGTATGCGAATATTTAACTTTTTTTTTTTTTTTTTACATGTACACTCGAATATCTTCTTTTCTCCCTAAGCTACTTTAAATAACTTTTTATCTTAGGGAAATTGTTTTCAAGTAAACATTTTGTTTTTAAAATAATTATAATTTTAATAATTTAAATAATAATAATAACAATTTTAAAATGTTCGTTAGAATGCTGTATTTTTATATTGTTGATAAGTGAAGTAAAAATTTATAAATATGATTAACCTTGTAGTTATGATTTAATAATGTAAATTAAACAACGTCTGTACGTGCTCAGTAGTTCAGTGGTAAAACACTCGCCTGCTACGGAGACGGGCTGAGTTCGATTCCCGACAGATCCAAACTGTATCCTTTCCACCGTTTAACTGGAGTCGATTTGCAAGGGCAAAGAAACGATATCGTCTAGCGTATACGTCTTTTAAAGGAAAAATAAACAGTCATATTCTATGAATTACTCGGAATAATCTCACTCTTAATAAAGAGTAAAAAATCTCACTCTTTAGAGGTTGGCTCCATTTTGGCATCTTCAAAGATTCCACTATTTTAGAGTCAGATCTCCATTCTATAAGAATTTAATTTCCAGGTTGATGAATTAAATTTCGGAATTAAAATTCGTGGCCGTTTGGTGTTATGCCATGTTTAAATTTGTCACTTGATATAGCTGCTTTAATGCAGACTCGGTGACCTTGCCAACGTAAATTATGTGAGAAGTGCCGAGCTGGTTATCAGCCATGGTAGCTCAGTGGTTAGAGCATCCGCGCGTTAAGCGGAAGGCCCGGGGTTCGATTCCCGGTTCTAGTATTTTTCACATAGTTGGTAAAAATCAGCCTTCTACTCCATTCTATAAGAATTTAATACTATTTTGTTAAATAAATCCTTGTCGAATCATGTTCTTAGACTGACTAAAAACATGACTCGACAAGGATTTATTTAACAAAGCAGTATTAAGCGTACTTTTTTTAGACAGGGATTATTGCTAGTGCTCGGATACTTTTGTTACCGACTGTACGTATCTACCTAAAACCATGGATTATATTTTAATTTTCCCGTGTAAAATGACTTCATCACAGAAAAAATAACGTCACTGGGAGAAACTTTTTTTCAAGAATGCAAATAGTGTACCTTCATACACTCGTCATTTTTAGTTAATAACTTCTGTATTTAAAATGATAGAAATTTGAAAGCAGTTGAAATGTCTTCCTTGGAGTATTCAGAACATATTGATACCTTTCATGACAGGAAGGACCCTGTCCTCCGAGAGAAGATGCGGTCGCAGACAAAAAAACTTGACGGGAGTAACTTTTTTTTTAATATATACAGAAATTACAGATTTAAAACTGTATGAATAAACAGAATGCCAAATCGTTAGTGAATAAACTTAATGATGTAGATCAAAATGATATAAAATTTAACAGTTAATTAATGAGATTTTTTTTCGAATTCTTGGTATTGAAATACTACAAATACTATTGTTGGAAAAGTAGAGCAGCTGGAATATTTCCTCCCCCAAGGTCAGTGACAACTTCAAAACTCAGCAGAACAACCAAACTCGTCTCGAGTTGAAACTGGATGCTTCTGTTTACCGTCTACCGGCAGTTGGTGAAGGAAGCTCTCAAGGTAATGACATGTTGCTGTTTAGCATGCGTAAAGAATTATGTTCGAATTTAAATTTATTTAGGCCCTTTGTACAGTCGGGGAAAAAAAACGCTGCACTCGACGTAACTTCGTTGCTAATAGATGTAGAAAAATGTAATAGGTATCATTCGACGGGGAAATGTGAGCAGATTCAGAAAATGAACTAAAATTTTGAATTGGGGGTCGTCTATATATTAAAACGTGCACCAACTTTGATTTTTTTCAATGGTAATGCACCATTTTTATTTTATATTTGAATTCCTAGAATCGCGACAACGTGAAAAAGTGTATTGGTTGTATATTTTACTTATTTTTTCACAGAGTTATAAACGTTCAAAGTTTGAAGGTGCTAATGATAAATTCATATTTCAAACTTTTATTAATATCTTCACAAAAAATAACTTGATCAATATAATTCTTTTTTTACGAGATACAGTGAAGAAACCCAAACATAATCCATCATTACTTTTGATTCTGAAAAATATTTTTAATTTTGAAAAATATTAATAAATTCATATTCATAAAAATTATGAATTATGACCTATATTAATTTTTACATAAAATGAATCCTAATGCTGAAAAATATGGGTGTGCAAATTTGCAGCTCATTCCAGTTATTAGTTTTCGAGATATAAATAAATCTATCTTTTGGAGTGGTTTAGGGGGCCGTCTCTTATAAAGTTTTGCATGAGATAACGAATCAAATCTTAAAAAATAACAGGGAAAATTAAACAAAACATGTTTATTTTTTATTTACGGGTCAAATTATATAACAACAACGTCAAACGCAAAGAAATAAAATAAAAATGATGATTTTTAGACATTAGTGTTAGAATCAATAATTCCTGTTTTCTAAAGAAGAGAAACGCCTTCGTCGTTCTTCAAAGCAAAACAATACAGAAAAGAAAAGTAAATGTGACATTGAGTATTCGTGTTAAACCCCTTATTTTATGTTGACAAAAATATGCGCAAGTGGTATTTACTTCATCGATTACTGGTGATAAAATTTGTACCTTTTAAACGAAAACTAGAAGAAAAAAAAAACTAAAGAGGCGTGGTTTACTGTTTTAAACAGAAAAATTGGTAAATGTAAAATTTGTCAATAAAATAAAAATAAAAAAAGAATGGAGTTGGAATGCAAGACAGACTTGTAAAATCGTTTCCTAAGTTAAAGGCTTATTATATTGCTTATTATAAGACTTCATATATTGCTTTATTTTTATTTATTTATTTATTCATTTATTTTGTAGGAGGAAGGATTATTATTTTAAGGATACTTTAGTCTTTAAAATTTTAATAATATATTTTAACTTTATATATTTTTTAAATATACTTTTACTTTTATAAATATATTTTATCCCTTTTTGCGACAACAGGATTTTGTAATTTTGACAGTAAGATCCGCCTAAGGGCGTTATTCTCTCAAAGTAAA